>PVIU01016101.1:0-46056 GCA_004026605.1 Ondatra zibethicus | reverse complement strand
ACATTTAACAGTTTACAGCATATCCCAAACTTGGCTTTATATTTAATTTTCATTTACTATGTAGCTAGAGGTTTCTCTCCTGCCCACCAGTTTCCAAATAACCACTCAGAAGCTTAATATTAATTACAAACTGTTTGGCTTATTAGCTCAGGTTATTGGCCTGGTTTTTGGCCAAATCAGCTTCTTTATTAACCAAATGTTAATAAAACATATTCACAGCATATAGAGGGGCATTCCACACCACTACTGGATTCTAAAACTAGGTCAAGACTTTTTCTCTTTTATACTCCTTCTCTTTTGTCACATCCTCTCCATTTGAGGGTCAGTGCCTCTATCAAACAAGACAAACATACAGTGTCTAACACCAGGATCACTGTAATGGTGAGGATATCTTGGTGGAATCTCTGGACTCCAGTTTCTAGGGATTTGCCTCCTGCATCACTGCTGGTAAATTTTCCTTAATTCTACTTTGATTATTTTACACATATATATATATATAATATATATATATATAATATATATATATATATACCTGATTTCCTTCTGGGTACTGTCCAAGAAAAACCACTGCTTGATTTCCAGGCTGAACTTTATCTGTGAAACTTTGTTCCGCTAGTTTTAGAAAGACATTTTTAAATTGTTTTCCTCGTTTGCCTCCATTTGTCACGCTAACTTTTGCCTAGGGATTTATGCCACATTTCTTGCCACTGCTGTCAGCCCCTTCATTTCTTGTTGCTGCACCAATTTTGCTCCTCTCTCAAGCTTTAGTGACATCTGTTCCTGGCGCAGAGGAGTCTCTGGTCTCTGTGGCTTTAGTCAGTGCTTCCTCAGCTTCTAGACATTAACATCCCCCCCACCCCAGGTAGTAGGATTGGCTTTGAAAATTCTAATGACCAGGTCACACCCAATGCCAAGTAAATTAGAATGCCTACAGGCTGCATCTATTCATCAACATATTTAAAGATACCTGGGTGATTTCAATGTGTGTCAGAGTTTGTTTCTGTCGGTGATAGTTCACTTTGGCTGTACTATAACTGTGCTTGACTGTGTTTGGTCTAACGTGGTTATTTGTTTTCTTATGGGCCTTATTTACAGTGTAATTTTCAAATAGAAAATGAGTTTGGAGACTATCGCAGTAGATGTTGTTGGTCTCCACCCAGATCCCTTAATATTCCTATTACTGCTAGAACATGTTTGATGATAAACGTAGGGAGGGATTTGCTCTACTCTGCTCCCCAAACCAATTTTTCAAAAAATGTCAAACTGACTTGGTATCCTATCCTTTAACTTAATTCTGATATTAACTTTGCAGAATTACTTCAGACCCTACAGGTTGAGCACTGAGTGTTACAACCCTGCTTCAGATGCCGGTGGCATTGTTGTGTTTTTTTAAAAGAAGGGGTGACCCAGCAGCTTGCTGCAGCTTGCTGCAGGTCCCCAGACCACGAGGTCTCTGTGGCGGGCGGGCGGCCACGCGGCTAGTCTCCGGGTCCCCATATGGGCTGTGCGGCGGTAAGGACGGACCAAAGAGAGCTGGGTAGGCGCACTATGCAGAGTTAAACATTTATTAGATAGGTGATGGAGGAAAAAGGAGAGAGAGAAGATAAAGAGATAGAGAGAGACAGAGAGAGACAGGGAGATAGAGGGAAGGGGGGAGAGGGGAGAGAAGCAGCTGCTGCTCCCGTGAGAGCGGAAGAGGAAGAGAGGCAGAGAATTAGGGTCAGAGGCTGGAAGCTGGGAGTGGGCGTGGCCAATAAGAGGCCAGATACTACAGGCATGACTGTCTAACTACAAATAAAGAATAACTACAATAAAATAAATAACTACAATAAAATAAATAAAATAACTACAATAAATAAAAATAAATTACCACAAACAAACAAATAAATTACTACAAACAAAAGAAGTCAGGAAGTGTATCTACCTCTGTTACTCACCTCCCTCAGGGTCTTTTGGCACAGAAGCAACAGGAATGAGACAGAGGCCAGAAAATAGAGGCGGAGCTTTAATGGGGGGAGGGGCCAGCTTGCAAACGGAAGGGAAGCTTGTGCTGACAGACCAGGAAGGACCTGCGACAGAGGAAGAAGCAAGCCTTCGTTGGCCAGCTGGACTGGGTGAGATAGCAGCTATTATTGTGTTTGAAGTACTTCAGAGCTCAAGAGAAGCGAAGGGGCCGGGAAAGGGTTCTGAACGCTACGACTGCCGCTCAAAGGGCAGGCAGGCCGAAGACCAGATCCTGCAGGCAGTCAGCAAATCGTAACTCGGACAGCTGTTAGCGTCGCCTGCAGCCAGAGGGCTTATCGACAACAAAACTGTGGAGAAAGGAGTAAGGTGTCTTTCAGGGGTGTGGCTCCCAAAGTAGTGATCCTTACGTCAGGAAAGAGCAACAGCAGCTAGAGGGTTATTTAGGCTCAATCTCAGTAACCCTCAGGCTTCTTACAAAGGGTACACATTAAAAGACACAGGAAAGGTACCCAGGGAGAGACATGGGTGGCAGGTAAACAAAATAAGCCGATTCAGTAGCCCAGACTCAGGTGAGTTATTATAAATAATGGAGGTGCTTCTCTCATTGACATGACTCAAGAAATCCCAAGTATGGCTTATAACATCAGCTACTTGGGAGGCTGAGGTCGAAGAGTCGTAAGTTCCAGTCTTGCCTTTGTTATACAGTGGGCTCAAAATAAAAATAAAAATAGAAAAATGACTGGAGATCTAGTTCAATAGAATACTAACTTGCCCAGCAAGGCCTTAGATTCAGTCTCTACTCATACAGGTCAGGGGCCCTTAGAAACTTTCTAGGAACTGAGAACAAAGATGAAGTACATAATTCTTGTATCTAGGCCCTCTACCCCATCTCAGGGGAAGGGAGAGCAGCTGGAGACGGAGTCAGGCCTAGTGTGGTGGTTTGAATGAGAATGGCTCCCATGGGCTCGTATATTTGAATATTTAGTCCCCAGTCAGTGGAACTGTTTGGGTAGGGTTAGGAGGTGTGGTTCTTATTGGAGATGTGTCACTGGGGGTGGCTCATATCTGTATATGTTCTGTGGCCAACCGTGGACTCTTTGTCTAATATTCAAGTGCATGCAAGCTCAGCTATTTTGTTTTTCATGTAGACAGATTTCTTGAAGGAAATTTAGAGTTCCCTGTAGGTTGAGGTCACCATGCCGAGGACTTGTTCAGAAACTCTGTGCTTGGCTTGCTTTCCTCTTCTGTTTCCTCCTTCCCTTATTTCTCCTAAGAGAACTGTCTTAATAAATCACTTGCTCATGAACCCTTATTTCAGAGTTGGCCTCTTGGGAACCCAAGATCTCACCTCTCCTTCAAAACATAATAGTGAACATATATAAAATTCAATGAAGATTTATTAGAGTAGGGATTCTCAAAATAAATAGAAACACAATTTAATAAAACCTTAGTTGAAGATACTGAAATATGATATAGTCAGGGTTTCTCTGTAGAATTATATATGTTTTCTTTTGTGCAATTTAAAAAATCCTGGACTATTGAAACCTCAGTGGGGTAGGAAATAATACACCAGGTAAAATTTTGTCAACAATATATATTTTGTAAAAAATATCTGAGATACAGTTTAGGACTACAGCATCAAGGTAACTGCCTGGAACTCCATCACAGCTGATTAACACACTGAGAAACTGGGTATCAAATCTCATTTGATAGGATGTTAAACAAACAAACAAAAATCAAAAGAAAACCCCACATATTTAAAGACTGTCTTAGTTAGGGTTTCTATTGCTGTGAAAGATACCATGACCATGGCAACGCTTAAAAAGAAAACATTTAATTGAGGGGACTCACAGTTTTAGAGGTTCAGTCCATTAGTGTTATGGCTGGGGAATATGGTGTTGCAGGCAGATGTGGTGCTGGAGGAGTAGCTGAACATCTTGTAGGCAACAGGAAGTCAACTGAGACAGCTCACAGTGACAAGGTCATATCCACTCCAACAAAGCCACACCTCCTAACAGTGCCACTCTGTGAGTTTATGGGGGCCAGTTACATTCAAACTACCACAGAGACCTTGATTGGCATTGGGATTTTAGAATCAGGCAGAACTTCATTCCATAAATGGAGTGAGGTTTACACCAAGCTTAGCAGAAGTTAGTTTTATAGATAGAGACAGAATTGGAGGACAAAAGGCAGAGGAGAAAAGCAAATTGGTCATTTTAAAATTAATTCCCTTGTATGGTAGGGACAGGAAGTGAGAAAAAAGGAAAATAATTGATTGGTCAAAATCAGGTTGCCCCAAGGGCATTTTGATTTTCTTTCTCCTTTTGGTGAAGATTAAAGCAGAGGGAAGTTCATTACCATGTTAATTAAAATTGGCCAGTTTAGAAAATGTGCTTGATACCTCTTTCTCTTGAAGGTCAAACAACAATTTAGTTGCAGTTTGTTAATGTAGAACTTTCAGCAAGGTGACTCCATTTTGATTTTTAGCTTAGTTTTTGGAGAGTCTGATTTTACAACAATAATTACCTATTGTAATTTTAATTTTACAAGACTTTTCTTCTTGAGCTGAAAGTCCAGAAGAGAGCACAGAGATGAAAGCAAACAGGTGCTGGGTAACTTTGGTGTCCTTCTATTTCACTCCAAAGTATAGATAATGATCAGAGAAGTCCAGAGCTGAAAGAACAAGGGGTAAACTTTCTTAGTATGAGCTAACTATTGTTTATTTTTCTGTTCTCAAAGTCCGGAGCTGTCTCCAGGCCCAGCTGACTCCCCATCCCTTCTGCTTTGCCATGTACCATAGAGTTGATAAAGACCTCAGGAATTTTAGACTCTCCATGCCAGCTTCCTGATGCTTTGGGTTCACTGTAGAAAATAGTAAGAGACTAGAGGACACAAGGGATTGATGCTTCTACCCATCTCATTATGGCTTTGGTGACAGTAACTACTCCCACCAGACTTGACTGTGCCTTTGGTCCAACTTCCACCAACTAATTCTTGTCCTTCCAGACTGAAAGCAGTCCTGACTTTCTGCTGTCCTCAGTATGAGGTTTCTATTCTCTTACTTGATAGATTTGGGGTAGGGTAAGGAGAAGATGGAAAGAAAACTGGGAGGAAGGACTGATGTGGGGCTCAAAGGCTGGTAGACTACCGCCAAGAGACTGCTGAGGCTTTAGAAAGGTGGGGGACACTGCATTTCCTAGTTGGATGTCTCTTAAGCTAGCCTCTCTGAAAAAACAGAGGGTGGTTATATAGGGACAACAAAGGGAGACATCAGCTGCCAAACAGTCCCCTCTGTCCTCTGAGTGACAAGGATGTCTCGTGTGTGTGAAGTCCCCACTGGCTGAGTAGTGCATGAGGAGAAGGTGGTTGGACTTTAGTTCTCTCTCTAGCTGTCTGTTCAGCGGCACAGGGACAACCATGGAAAGAAGCTAGCAGGGGAAGTGGAAGAGAGGCAGAGGAGAGAGGACAGGCTGCAGTTGGGTCTACCATGTTAAGGAAGTCCATCCAGGGTCCTCTGGACTGATATGTTCTGGACAGTTGCCACCTGGAGGACAATCCTGGTCATTGGTATTTTGCACATGAATGGCAACAGCGAACAGAGGACATTAGGACAAGAAGTTGAGTCAAATGCTTGCTTTGTTCTTTTCCCTTCAATTCCACCCCCACTCACTAAATAAACTAAAGTTTTGATGAGGGTGGAGAGGGGAGCAGAAGTTGGCTGATGTGGGATTCCCCTTTGTATGCTGTGAATACCATTGGTTAATAAAGGAACTGCTTTGGGCCTATAGCAAGCTACAGGGGAGCAAAGCTAGGCAGGGAAAACTAAACTGAATGCTGAGAGAAGGAAGGCAGAGTAGGAGAGAAGCCATGGAGCCATTGCCGAAGACAGACACACTGAAACTTTGCTGGTAGGCCATGACCTTGTGGTGATGCACAGATGAATGGAAATGGGTTAAATTAAGATGTAAGAGTTAGCCAATAAGAAGCTAGAGCTAATGGGCCAAGCAGTGATTTAAATAATATAGTTTCTGTGTGATTATTTCGGGGCTGAGCAGCCAGGAACCAAGTGACCTCTCTCCCTACAACACTTGGCTGTATCTTTAGCTGGCAAACTCAAGACTAGGAGGACTTCAGATAATTTTTTTTTTCGGATTGAGGAATGTCTGCATATATATAATGAGGCATGTTGAAGATGAGAATCATTTCTAGACATAAAATTAGCTTATATTTCATACACATCACACATATGGCTTGAAGGTAGCTATATAAAATATTTAGAATAATGGTGCACTTTGATCTGCTGTAATAGATCAAGTGTGTAATTTTCTCCTCGTGGCATCATGTTGGCATTTAGAAAAAATTGCTGGCTTTTTGGGTATTCTAGATTCCTGATTTTCTGGTTAGAGGTCCTACATGTGTATTGTGCAACCAGACTATGTGATTTTGGAGCCAGAGAAAGAGAGGTAGGCCAGACCTCATACCTCAGCCGTGTCACATGCTTGGACCCTGCAAGGTCATATGATTTGGATCAATCTGACAATGATCAGACATCCATTGAATCTGCCTGCTGCGGGGGAAAAGGACAGATTCAACAATGAAGTACTTAGAAAATTTAGATTATTTTGATTAACATTCCATGTAAGTTCACATGGTTCAGCTACAAGTGTAGCAGTTACTTTAGTGGTTGCTATAGAAAAAGGAAGGAAGGAAGGAAGGCGGTAGGGAAGGAAGGAAGGGAGGGAGGGATGAGGAAGGAAGGATGGAAGGAAAGAAGGAGGGGAAGAAGGAAGGAGGGAAGGAAAAAGGAAAGGAAGGAGGGAGGGAAGGAAAGAAGGAAGGGAAGAGGAAGGAGGGAAGGAGAAAGGAAGAGAAGAAGGAAGGAAGGAAAGGGAAAGGGAAGAAAGGAAGGACTGAAGGAAGGAACAGAAGCTGCTTAAGCGCAGGTTTATTTTGGATCACAGTTTGAGGGTACAGTCTGCCAGGGCAGAAGTCTTGGTGGCCAGAGTGAGGATGGCTGGTCACAGTGTATCCAGTCACCAAGCAGAGGGAAGAGTGCTGCTGCTCAGTTTGCTTCTTTTTCTGTAGTTCAATGCCCCAGCCCATGAAATGGTGCCACCCATGTAATAGGGAGCTCGTAAAATGGTGCCAGCCATGTAATGGTGCCGCCCTCGTAATGGGGCTGCCTGTGTCTATGGGTGGGTCTTCCCACTTCAGTTAACTTAGTGTAGAAACCCCCTTCACAGAAAATGCCCAGAGGTTTGTTTCTATGTTGACTCTCAATCTCATCAGATTAACTACATCAGATGGTCCCCTTAAACCATCAGATCATCTAGAATGACATTCTCTGGGTAGCATTTGTGGGCCAGTGGAACAGATTTTTGTCTTTTTCTTTCATCCTCGATTTTCCACCTTTCCAATCCCTTCTTAGAACATTGGCTTAGCATTTCTCCTTTCACCTTTCCCCTTTATATTTTCACTTTTTGGAATTTGAAGTAGAGAATACAGAATTCAATTTACTCAAGTATTTATAACCATGTATGGTTGGTTCACCGGTTACTATTACATTCACTCAGACTATGAGTCTGGACCTATATCTTCATCTAATCACAGACTAATTATAATTAGGGGGTTTGAATTTATCATGTGTACTTCCAGCATCATGCTTTGTCATGCGATTTCTCTGCTTTGATTGCTTTTATTCCGTGACTTGTGAAAGCCTTTGGGAACATCCTCTGTACATGTTTCTCAGCTGATGGCTTTGCTCTGTTTCGTAGAAAATATGACGGATGACTGAAAGAATTTCCTTCACCTAGCCACAACATTCCAGCCTTGTTTAGTGCTCTCCTGTCTTACACCTGAAGTTGCAAATAATAGTGGCCCCTTGGTTGCCACAAAATATAAAGCCACTTCCATTTTTTTGACCAAGAACAAAACAAAACAAAAATCCTTGAATCCCCACTAGGTGGTGCTAGTGGAATGCAAACGATTTAATTTTTCTTTGGTTATAGGTCTCCATAAAAGCTTCATTTTGAAATCCATGATCATATGTTTTTTTGGCTTGTCAAGCAGGTCTGCTTCCTGCTGAACTAATGGATTGGGATGATGTCGTATTTAGGGAAAAGATTACGCAATGTTTACCAAGAGTGCCCAGAGGACTCTAGGCAAAACAGCCAGGAGGCATTTTGTCCACTTCTGATACTAGCCCCTTCTTACCTGATGTTTTCCATCTCCTTATGCTTCTCCGTGGACATCTAGGGGTGATCCCACAGAGACCGTATCTTTGAGCCGAATGAGAACCCCAGAGTATGGCTTTTCTTCCTCGTCTTGCCTCCTGTGCTGACTGAGGGAGCTGCTGTTCTTAGATTGCTGATGGTTACCAGCTAACTTATCAGTGATGATTTCTCCAGTGGCTTTTAAGGAGCAGCTTCTGGACCAGAGGCACCACTGGAGGTTTGTTACAACCACACATTCTCAGGACTCTCCCAAGATTTAGCGAGTTGGAAATTCTGGGGCTGGGACACTGCAACCTGTGTTGCCATCAGGCTTCCTGGGAGCTCCGATGTGCGGAAAAGCGAAGCACCGTCTCAGAGCCCTTTCTAGCCACAAACCTCCACTGTCTTGCTTGGACTGACATCTCTCTTGAAAGCCCTTAAAGGGCAGGGAACAGGTGGGTGAGGTATTTGAATGCCAGTGTGTCCTCCTTGTCCTATGCAGAGGGCTGCCTCTGCCATTGTATTCTGGGTACCCATTCCCACGGAGGGAGGGAGCCTCCATTACAGAGGACTCCTTGAGCCTGTGTCTAGTGTGTAAATGAGGAGAAAGCTGTGATTAGTCATCCACATGTCTTTTGGGAGGAAGACCGAGATACCCAGAAGCGAAGCCAGATGGCAGCCTGGGTCCTAAGCCGTTTCTCCATTACCGAATGGCAGGCACTCTCTGGCTGTTCACGGTAGTCAAAGAAAGGCAATCCAACAGCGGTAGTCATTTATTGACGAGGCTGTTTGTCTTTTTCTCTACTGCAGCATGAGTCAGAGCGCACAGAGGGAAAGAGGGAGGGAAACAACCTCCCGATTAATGGGTCAGGATGCTGCTGTGTAAGACTGTGAGCCTCTTCTGCCTCCATTTCACTGTGGGGATGCTACAAGGTGAAGGAACACTAGTTAAACACCAGAGAGGCTGGCTCATCAGTTCAAACATGTATCTGGAATCGCTCTGCCTTCTGTCTTTTGATGGGCAGTGGAGCTCCGTACAGGAATCAGCTGGGGAGTGTTGGCATCTTTTGATGCCCAAACGGCTGCAGATGCAGTTCCTGGGCATCGGTATGGGATTAAATCTTCCCAGGTGGTTCCAGTGGCAGGGAGCTCTGGGGACCACTTTTCCCACACACATTGGAACTAAATACATGACAGTGTGACTTCCTTCCAGAAACCAGTTGCTGTCTCATAGCATAAAATTTAATGGTGGAGTGTGTGTATTGTCACGGTCAGTTCTGGTATTAACAGTCAGTGACCACACCCCTCCCCCAACTGTCACTTCCCCTTTACCCCTTTTATTTATTTGTTTTTCTTTTTGTTCTTCCTCCTCCTACTCCTCCTCCTCTTCTTTTTGAAGTAAAGAAAGAAAATCTAGGGTTGAATGTATTTCTACTTCCTGTAGGGAAATTCTGACTGAAACCACGGTGTCAGAGCTCTGTTCTAAACCAGGAAGACCTCGCCTTGGGCCACCTGTTCTCAGGTGTCCTTCAGCTGTGTGTCCCGTGTGAAAGGCTACGGTAGGAAACACTTAGGCTGATGCTGATGCCAGGGTGTTAGTTTCGTGCCACTTGCTCATATTGACCAGGCAGAGTGAAAACAGTGCAGGGATTGTCTGGACAAGCTCGGAATCGTTTGTCAGCGTCGGAAACTGTTCTGTTTGCACTAAACAAGGCTTGTGAACCCTACAGAGTGCCTTTTTTTTTAAACAAATATTTGTTCCAGAAAACCGTGTATATTCCCACATAAAAGGTAGCATATTCATAAGATCTGGAAGGAAATACAGTTGTGACGTGTAAAACATGACGTTAAGTTTTGATACCAAAGGGGACAGGGAGCAACCATCCAGAAACTCCAGGTTGTGGTCCCTTCTCAACGCTTGTCCAAGTATCACTTGCTGAAATGGAAACGTGGCTGCAAGAAGCCCCTTGTTCTGTCATTATGACATAGACCTTATCAAGTTTTCCCCTACACGTGGAGACTGGAGATTAGCCAAGGAGACTGAGAGGCTTGGTACTAGAAAGCCCAAAGGAAGAGGACTGAGGAAAATGGATAGGTAGTAAGGATTAGGAAGCTAAAAAGCCCTTCCTTTCCACTTCGGCATCACAGGTGGGGGCCAAACAGTAGGCAATTTAACCCGGTTCATTTGTTGATTTTATGCTCTTTTTCCACAACAGTGTTTTTCCCCCTAAATGGTACCCCAGAGAGAACAACAGCTACAGAGTGGTTAAAGTGTTCTACATATTCTCTCGACATTTCTCACTCCAGAGGTTTCTCTACTGTAGGTGTCTAAGGCAGCAAGTCTTAATTACTAACTTGAGTGACTCTCTTGTCATGCAAACCAGCTTTACCAAAAAAGGTACAAGCTTTTGAGGTTTCTGTTTAGGTTTCAAATAGCATGTATAGCATCCCTGGATGTTGTTGAGCAAGTGTGGTGGGAACGGGGCATGTCCGATCTGTATTGGACTTAATCCATCACTGGACTGGTAAGACTCTACGTCTGTGGCATGGCGAAACTGCTAGACACCAAGAGCGTTCCAGTCCGCACACACGAACGCATTCCATTAGTGCAAAGCAAATCATTTCTTCTCAGAGATTCTTCTATTTTCTCATGTTGATTTGTGAAAATGGTTAAGTAGCTGCCTTCATCTCATCCCTACTAAAGAACTTCATCAGGGAACACTGAGGCCACTTGTTTGGCGGCAGCAGGCTTAGCTGCCCTCCTGTGAGAAAGAGATGAATAATGGTTTTGATTCTTACATCTCCTGACTCTCCCTCGTGGAAAGCAGCGACTGCAGGTATGTTTGGTTAACAGTTTACTCTTTTCATATTGCTGTTATTGAATCAAATGGTACATTTACTTACATTGTTCCTCGTAAAGCGGAATTGCTTAGTGACTTCTTAGCGTTTACAATTCCCACTTTGGAAGATGCCAGCTGTGTTCTTGACTGTATGAGTGTTTTCTGTCTTCCTGTTCACAGTTTTTTCTCAATTTTTGATGTTAGACTATCAAGCCCTCCTCCACTTGAAGCATTATCTCACTTATGCTTTGTGCTTTATTTCCTATTTGTCAAAACGATTTTCAGAATCACATTTTCTGGTTGCCACGAGATCACAGCTAGAAGCCCTGGATATAAAGGATGATGTTGGTAAATATTTTCATTAGATAAAGTCACTTTGTGAGAATTCAGGTTTCTAATCAATCAATTCGAGAAAATCAATGACTGTGAATTTAAGAGGGGCAACATTATTCTAAGACAACAGCTTCCAAAGCTTAGTATGTCTTTCAAAAGATTACTACTAACATGTTATTTCCTTTGCTTCCAGGGACACTCCAATTTTCTTTCTCTCAGAATAGTTGGTAATCTTCATTGTTCCAAAGTATCCACAGATAGCAGAGGTTTAGTCAAATAAATTAACTCACTATTGTTATTTCTTTTTCTTGGCAGAAAAAAAGAATGCTTGGTTTTCTCAATTGTAACATCTAAATACTAGAAAATGAGTGATTGAGACATTTCTTCAATTTAAAAAATCTCTCACTGAAACTGGAATGTGATTTATAATTAAAGCCATTTTTGGTTATAAATAATAAAGTTTTATTCTTCTTTTATTTTTTTACCCTTAGACTTTGAAACACGGTATCTCTGTGTGACCCTGGCTGTCCTGGAACTTGCTCTGTAGACCAGGCTGGCCTCGAACTCAGAGACCTGCCTGCCTTTGTCTCCTGAGTGCTAGGATTATAGGTGTGCATCACCACTGCCTGGCAAAGATTTATTCTTTCTTAATGATACATAGAATAATAACGGATGGTATTCCAAACTGTATCATTGATTTAAATGAAATATGACTGGATGGAATTTAGACTTAACAGGATTTAACAATTTTATGTTTCTCAGAAGATTAGACAATGAAGTCTGCTTTTGTGGTTAATTGTAGGCCACATTTTTGTGCCATTTCCACACACTCAAAGACCCAGCTATCTTCTGTATAATGGCATATATAGCAATGTATAAAGGGCATCTATCATAGTTTGGGATCAGCCTGAGGATACCACTCAGGGTTTTGTCCACTTCAGCTTCTATGTGATGTGTTTTTATCAAGGTTCTCGAGTGCACTGTTTGCATTGGACTTTGATTTCCATTTTTATTTTATATACACATACGGGTACAACTCTGTATTCCACATCTGGAGACACATCTCCCCCTGCCCCCCCAAAAAGCATGAAGCAGTAAACTGAGTTTGAAACTGAATGAAGAAATATTTTTAAAGTCAGATTTTGCAACTGTGTGTTGAACTTACGAAGCAATTTTGCAGATAACTTGGGGCAAGTCAGTGCAGGTTTAGAATGGTAAGAGAAACATGGCATTTTAAATTCTTTCTACATTTGAAATTAAAATATAATTATATCATTTCCCCTTTCCCTTCCCTCTTTCCATCTCCTATGCATTCCCCCTTTGCTTTCTCTCAAGTTCATGTCCCTGACCTCTTTTTCTTTTATTGTTGTTACACACACAGAAGGACACAAATATGCATGCACATACATGCAGACATATAATCACATACATCCATATACACACAATGCATCCACTCACAGATACACAGACATGTCCACATGAACACACACATACACACAAACACCCCCACACAGAAACACACTCTAAATATATAACAATAATCTGTTTGGACCAGATAATGCTATTTGTATTTCGATGAATTCAGGGCTGAACACTTTATATTGGATCAGCAGCTTGGTGGTATGTGTGTGTGGGGCTTTTTCCCTGGGAAGATTATTTTCTTCTACTCTCAGCAGTCCTTAGTTGCCTGTAATTCTGTCCACGGCATGGGACCCTGGGAAATAAACTCCCCTTCTGTCTATTGTCCTGGTTCAGGTCTTGTTAAAGTAGTCATGTCATGGAGACTTTATCAGTGTAGTTTCCCTGATACTTCTAGGAGATAATCCCATAGTAGACATCCTGTTCCCCTGGTTCCTACAATCTTTCTGCTCCCTCCTTTGTGGTGTTCTCTGAGTCTTAGGTGCAGGAGCTGTGTTGTAGATGGATCGACTGGGGACAGACACCACATGATCCCTTGTTTTCTGCATTTTGATTAGGTGTGCTTTTCCATAACGGTCTTTGTCTGTTGCCGAGAGAAGTTTCTTGGCTAAGGGCTTGAGAGCTTCATTTATTGTCATGTATTAGGATAAATGTTTATAATGCAATTAGGAACTATGCTGGCTTAGTAAAGTGGTGGTTGTAGGCTATTCTCTAAGACCTATGGCCTCTCTTAACCATGGGTCGTTTTACCAGGCATGATTTCCCTCTTGTTGAGCAGACCTTAAATCCAATGGGGAAGCTGTTGGTTGTTACCAAGATATGAGTGCCACTATTAAAGCCATTTTGTCACGCTGGTAATTGTTGAGTTCATAGGTGTCGTAGCTCTTATTGGTTACTTCCCTCCCTTGGCTGCTTGCCTGGTATGTTTGCATTACTTACTTACCAATGTATATCACTGGAGGTGAAATATCTCTACTAGAACAAACTTCCTGAAACTTAAATTATCTGGTGGATATTGGGTTAAGGTCTTTCTTTGTTGGTAAATCTCCTTGTAATATGCTTAGGCAACCATCATTGTTCCCAAAGCTAAAAACTCTCTACAAAGTAAAACTGATTTATGCCTCCTCCTGTTCCTCCCCATCCCGTGTCTCTTTGTCAATACAGTGCTTGGTGGATTCCTGTAACCGTCTTAATTACTGGGGAAGGTACAGTTCTAGTGTGATTTCTTCAGTAATCCCTTATGATTTCAGCCAAATTAATAAATTAGCCTCCAAATTCTTAGTAATATGGTTAACGCTCTCTGTTTACCACATATTTGCAAGTGTTGTGGTGATCTTAATTGATTGTTTGCTTCTGTTCATTAACAAAACTGAATACACCCTGTATTAGGCCATTCTCGAGAGGAACAGACTAATAGAATGAATATATAGCGGGGATTTTGTTGCGTGGTTTTCAGCTTGTCATTTGGCTAGTCTGACATTGCTGTCTCCTGATGGAGAGTCCAGGAACCCAGTAGTTGTTCCGTTCACTGGGCCAGGTGTCTCAGCTGGTTTTCCAGATACATCTGAACTGTAAATAAGTCACCTTTAATATCAGTGAAAGGGTGAACTTGCAGGGCAAAGAGCAAACACTTCCCTCTGCCATGTCCTTTACTTAGGCTGCCACCAGACAGTCTGACCCACATTTCAGGTGGATCTTCTTACCTCAAAATATCTGGATTAAGGGTGTCCTCCCACCTCAAATGATTCGATCATGAAAGATCCCTCACATGTGTACACAACTGCTTGGATTTTAGCTCATTCCAGATGTGGTCACGTTGACAACCAAGAATAGTCATCACACAACCTGTATGTCAGATACTTCTTAATATATGGAGGATACTTCTGTCTTAGTTAGGGTTAGTATTACTTTGAGGAAGCACATGATGAGAGCAACCTGGGGAGGGAAGGAAATTTGGCTTAAGCTTCCATACCAAAGTCCATCAACAAAGGAAGTCAGGACGGGAACTGACACAGGGCAGGAACCCGGAGGCAGGAGCTGAAGCACAGGCCATGGAGGGTGCTGCTTATTGGCTTGCTCATCATGGCTTCCTCAGCCTGCTTTCTTACAGAACCCAGGACCACCAGCCCCGAGGTGGGAACACCCGTAATTGGCTTGGCCCTCCCCCATAAATAACTAACTCAGAAACTGCCCTACAAGCTTGCCTACAGCCAGATCTTATGGAGGCGTGTTGTTAATTGAGGCTCCCTCCTCTCAGATGACTCTATGCTGTGTCAAGGTGCTGTAATACTAGCTAGTACAACATCAAAGAGCAGAGTCAACTCGGCGAAGGGTCAAGAGGCTCATGATCTGGGAGGAGGTGAGAGGATGGAAAAGTATCCGGCAGGAATTAGGGAGAAGGGAGGACTCAATATGATAAAGACATGTTTCATGCATCTATGAAACTCCCAAAGATGGAAAATAGTATCTAAAATATTCCTATTTTCATGGACTTGCCTTCTAGTGGAGGGAAGCCTTCCTTAACCTTAATAACTATATCTATCTTTATTATCTATGTATCTATCTGTCTATATATACATCTGTATATCTAGCCGCATACAAATATATAATAATTGTGCTAATATATATTTTCTTAGTCTATGAGAGGATCAGAGATGTTGTGTAAAAAGCTGAACAGATAGTGGGATGTGATGGGTAAGAAAGTTCTGTTGTCTTAGGATTAGTACTTAGGACATACAAATTAAAGTGGTGGAAGACAGATTACCAAAAGAAAAAATAAAGGTACTTATGTGTGCACTGTGCATCTGGGTGGTGATGAGTGAGTTCAATGACTAACTCAAAGGGTGGTGTAGGATGTCCTTCTGTATTTGGGTTGCTTTCATTGGTTAATAAAGAGACTGCCTTGGCCTTTTGATAGGGCAGCCCTTAGGTGGGCGTAGTAGACAGAATGGAATGCTGGGAGAGAGAAGGCAGTGTGGCAGATGCCATGCTTCTCCAGCCCAAGATGGACACTGGTTAGACTCATGCCGGGTAAGCCACATCCTCGTGGTGAATACAGATTATTAGAAATGGGCTGAATCAAGATGTAAGAGTTGGCCAAAAAGAGGCTAGAACTAATTCCTGCTTCATGGAAATGTCTTATGGGCCTGTAGGCTGAAGATGGATGCCCCAATGGTACAGAAGAACTTTGGGTGACTGTACAGGCAGCGAGATGTCTCTGTCATTTCTAGAGTTTTGGAAGTTGCTTACTTCTTGTTTACTTAGGTAATATTATATCCTTCTGGAGTCTTTGATGGAGTTGAAGAATAGATAGATATAGTTTTCCTTTGTTATGATAAAAGATAAAATAGATATAAATATTGTAACTGTAATTCTTGCTTGATAACTGTTTTGTTATATGTAATTTTACTATGTTAAAGTTAAAGCCTTCCTTTTTGTTTAAACAGAAAAGGGGAATTGGTGTAGGAGGGTCTTCTGTATTTGGGTTGCTTTCATTGGTTAATAAAGAGACTGCCATGGCCTTTTGATAGGGCAGCCCTTAGGTGGGAGTAGTAGACAGAACGGAATGCTGGGAGAGAGAAGGCAGTGTAACAGACGCCATGTTTCTCTGGCCTGAGATGGACGTAGGTTAGAATCTTCCTGGTAAATGACCCCGTGGTGATATACAGATTACAAGATATGGGTTAGTTTAAGATGTGAGAGTTAGCCAAGAAGAGGCTAGAACTAATGAGCCAGACAGTCGTTTAATGAATACAGTTTCTGTGTAATTATTTCAGGTATAAGCTAACAAGGAGCTGGGAAAGCAGCCCTCTCCTCCCTACTACAAAAGTGGGGGGAGGAGAAATTGGGGCTTGCATATCATTTTAAGAAAAGGTAGCAAGATGTAGGAAAGTAGCTCTGTAGACAAAGAAGATGGACAAGTTTGAGCTTCTGGACCAAGTCAGTTGTAGGAGGTAAACACATTGGAGGGGATAAATAAAAATTCAGGGTGTCTAGGAAGGCTTGTTACATAGAGTCAAGTCGGCTATTTCAAGAGTCTAATTCTGGTATGAGAAAGGGCAAGGAGGGCACTATTACCAAGGGAAGTTTATGTCTGGCTTTTGGGCAGAAAGAGAAAGAGTGGGTAGCTCTTTTTGCATTTGCTGCTTCTCAGTTGCCTTCAGTTTAAAGTAATTATCATGATAAGCGCCATGTCTGGGGTTTGGAGAATCTGTTTCCCTTCATTTTCTATTGTGAACTGGGAAGGTGGAGTAGATTTCACTTTGAAAGCAACATTGGCCAAAGGCTGGACAAAGAAAGAGAAGAAAGTCTGGATCAAGGGAATAGAAATCATAATGCAAAAACTGAGGCAAGAATGCATTGCCATCACTGGAGGAGGTGAGGTCAGGAAGGCAAGGCAGGCTGGGTTTTACAATTTTGCCTTAGGAATTCTAAAGTACTGTATGATTTCGGTCAAAGAATGTTAAGATTGACCTTTCAAAACACTACTGGCTGATAATACATGCTTTATATTGTTACCGAGCAATGTTACATGGTGGTGAATTTTGTATAGGTGGAGAGGTCATAAGTTAGGTCAATGTTTAGAAGTGAAATACAAAGAATTTTGCGGGGAAATGTTCTACTCCTTGCAAGACGAAATATTGATGCTCCTTCAGACGTAATCTAATCTCCTTAAAAGAAGTGGCTATGAATTCTGTTTCTGCTGGAGCATCCCACATTGGGCAGGTGTGTGCTGTGTGGCTGGAGCTGTGCACCTCTCAGCATCTGGACCCTGATTATAGGAGGCAGGGCATCTGTGTGCACAGGCTGGCTGTGCCAGAGTGAGCCTCCATGGTCCTGATTCCTTATGCGAACTATTCAGCCACACTTCTCACCCCGGCGTTATGCCAGAGGCTGAAACTATAAAAATAATGAATGAATTGTTTCGTTCTCAGTGGACTCATGAGCTAACGAAAGTGTAAGAGAGTCATATGTTATTTCTATTGGATGTCAGGAAACGGAAACACAGCTATCGTGTGTGTGTGTGTGTGTGTGTGTGTGTGTGTGTGTTATATGAACATGTGCAGGTCAGATGATAAACTTTGGGTATCGGTCCTCACTCTTCTACCTTGCTGGAGTCAGGTTCTCTTCACTACTGCATAAACAAGTCTATCTGGCCTGGGAGTTTCAGGATATTCTCCTGTCTCCACATCCCAATTACAGTTCAGGCTTGTAATAGTGCATATGGTTTTGTTTTTATGTGGGTCCTAGTGATCTAAGCTTGTTGAGTATGAGTGGCAAGTGTTTTATCCTCTGAATCATCTCCTCCCCTCTCTCTTCTCCCCTCCCCTCCTCTCTTCTCCTCTCACTTCCTCTCCCCTCTTCTTCCCCCTCCTTTCCTCTCTTCTCCCTTCCCCTCCCCTCCTCTCCTCTCGTCTTGACCTTGAACATGTGATCCTCACGTGTGCTGAGATTACAGGAATGCTACACCAGACCCTGCTGTACTTAGACTATTTTATGGCATGTAAACGGTAAGTGTAACTGACTTGATGTTTAGTGGTACCTCTCATTTGAAGGCTGGATGTTTGCTCTCTCTCTCTCCCTCTTTCTCTCTCTCTCTCTCTCTCTCACACACACACACACACAATAAAAGCAAAAACAAAACCTCTGTTTTCTATGTTTTAGATTATTTAGAAAATATGGAAAACTTGGCTTTTGAAATGGGTAATTCTGCTATGAGGTTTATTTCATAGCTAGATTACTCTTTTTAGTTTCAGCTACGGTAACATAATATTTTTGTCACCTGGTAACTGTTTAGTGGTTTGTTGTCTGTCAGATTGGAATCACTAATCTGAGAACTACAAAACACACTGACCCCACCAAGAACTATCAGATCCATTAATCACAGAGCGAGCAGTAATTAATACCCTTACTGTACATCTCAGCATATGGCAAGTGGTAATTGTGCCCAGAGATAGAGCCATTTGATGGGTGGTCCAGAGGTAGTATTCTTTAAGATGAACTGATATGTATGCTAGGAAGCTTGTTCCCCAGACAAGCAAGGAAACCAAGCACCCTCTGCTTTATCTGACCAGCACGACTGCTTTGCACATGCCCAGTGGTTGTGTGGATTTCCTTCATGTCCTCAGTAAGGCAAATCGCCTTAACTTAATTCCCTCAATGCACTTTCCACAGAGGTTTCCTACTGTGTACTTTCTCCCTCCCTCCTACTTTGACTGAATATATATGTAATTTTGATTTTAGTTGTTGGCTACTGAAGTTCCTGGCACTAGTTGCTATATCATTAGGTGCTTATGAAATGAAGGATTGAAGCGGGCGTATATGAATACGCAGTACATACAGAATAAATAGAATAAAGGCACAAGCGTTTCAAACACTTCCAAGATGCTGGCTGGCTGGAGTCGTATGCCTGTCCTCGGCGTCCTTAGAGAAACTTCTCAATAGATGCTCCCAGAATGCACCTACTGCCACGGCTTCATGCATACCTTTCCCCTTGGAATGTGTTGGCAAAGTCCATGTTGGTAAATGAGGTCACCTGGCAAAGGAAGTTTTACAATGCATGACAATATCAGCTTAGATGAGGTACGGGATAAGAAAATTCTTTTCAGATTTTTAAAGATCTCTACTAAAATAGTTATCCCACTACCCCTCCCTTTTCTCTCCCCCTCCCACATTTTCTCCCACGTGCTATCCCTCCAATAACTTCCACTTCTTTCCTCACTCCCATCAAATTGATGGCTCCTTTTCTTTGATGATTATTGGTACACATACATACACACATATGAATACATAAATGTGGAGATATGACCTGCTGAATCTGTTTAATGTAGCTTCATAGATGACTTCAGGGCTGGCAGCTTTGTATCGGGTAGCCAATTAGGGAGCTCATTTTAGAAGAGGATAATTCTCCCTCTCTCAGCATCGCTAGTTGCCAGTAGCTCTTTGTTGTTTGCATTAGCATGTCTAGTGATATCGCCATCGCTCAGGTCTTGTTTAGGCAGTCATATTGTCGAGGCTCCTTTGGGGTGGCTTTCTTGTCATTTTTTAGAAGACACAATTTAAAAACAGACTTCCTGCTTCTCTGGCCTTTCCGGTCTTTCTGTCCTCTTTCTTTTTGTGATGTTCCCCGAGCCTTAGGTGCAGGGTCATTTTGCAGGTATAGCTACTGGGGCTGGGATCCCCGTGATCCATTGGTCTCTCTTTGATCTACTGTGATTTTCTGCAAAGTTCTCAGTTTCTAGAAAGAGAGACTACTTTGAGAGATGAGAGCCATATTTCCCTAGAGGTAGGACAAGGTTAGAGTGCCATTTGATGAAGATAATAACTTTTCTCCAGTTTATGCTTTTGGCCTCGTTGTCAAACATCAAATGGTTTTGGCGACATGAACCTACGTTTGGGTCTTCTGTTTTGTTCTGCTTGTCTACATGTCTGCTTCTGTGCCAATACCATATTGTATTTATTACTATAGTCCTATAATATATCTTGAAATCAGGAATGGTAATTCAGCTAATATTTTTCTTTTAGATTAAGATTGTTTGGTTATTCAGGGCCTTTTCTAGATTCACATGCATTTTAGGATTTTTCTTCTATAAGAAACTTTTTTGAAATGTAGAAGATATGATTTATCACAGAGTAAAGTGGAGAATTCTCAAGGGGTGAGCATGGACAAAGGCCAGAGAGACCTTGTACCAATCCACATTTTAGACATCCTTTAGACCATTATGAGGATTCTTTTAAAAGAGTCTTTAAAATCTTTAAAATTCTTATTTCAGAATTTTGTATGTATGGACAATGTACTTTGATGCTGTCCACCTACCATTCCCCAGTTCCTATTCTTCTTGGCCCCTTCCTCCAACATTCTTCTCCCAAGTTCATGCCCTTTCCTTTTTCTTCCTTTTAATAATGTACTGAGTTCAATTAGGATATTTGCATGCGTGTGTTTGATCATTCACTGGAATATGGTTCACCTACTAGGGGCTACGTCTTTGAACAGAATTGATTCTCCTCTCAACAGTTATCAGTTGTCAATAGCTCCTCAACTAGGGGTGGGCCTTTATGAGACTCTCCCTCGGGACAATACCTTTGTCATTTAGAGAAAACACTATTTTTCTGTAGTCCTCCCTGACCACTGACTTTGACAATCTTCTCTCCCCTCCTTCCTTTGCAATGTTCCCTGAGCCTTGGGGAGGGGATGTAACTGTCATTTACACTTTAGTTGCTAAGGACACTAAAGAGGAGTAGAATATGTCCTGTGCTTCTAGCTTGTTTATGGGAAAAGAACTTATTAAATAAATCCTCTAGTTTAGACCCCGAGTGTCTTCTACTAAAACTTGGTGCCCAGCCTATGGCCATTCTGGGAGGGGAAGCAGCTGTTAGAAGACGTGACTTTTGGAAGGAAGTGACGTCACTGGAGAATGCCCTTGGAAGAGATATTGAAATGCCCATCTTTTCCTCGCGGACCAAGCTACTTCAGCCACAGGCTTTCCTTCACAGTCTCCATCCAACCAAAGTAATAGAGCCAAGCAACCATGGAAGGAAATCTTTGAAACCGTGAGCCCCAATGTCTTTCCTCTTTATCCCATGGTTATTGTGGCAATTTTGTCAGGGCGGTAGAATGGTGCCTGACAATAACCTCATGCAGTTTTCCTTTCTGTCATCAAGATGTGTTATTTATAAAGAAACTGAAAATTTCCCTGTGATTTTTATTACGTTTTCTCTTTAATACGACAAGTACTTAGCTATACTAGTATATCTGGGGGTTAGGTGATGATTAATGAGGATTTAGCCTGCTAATTAAAGCACTCTGAAAATTCTAAGCAAAAATGATGCTTAACTAAGCTGTAAGGAGACCGCGGCAGATTGACACATTTGGGAGACTCGCCTTTCTAACGTGGTGCTTATGCCTTTCTGACCCGCTGTTTTCCTTATTTGATATATGTATCAATTATTCATTTGTTTGGTTTCAGCTTCCCACTGAATAGGATCACCTCATTCTGTCGCCAGTTTGGTGTCTCTGTAGAGCTTGTGGTCTCTCCATCCTGTGCACATATGTGTAAATAAGCCTGCTGCTTGGAAATCCCCCCTCAGAAGGCGGGCATCTCCCCCATGATAGTCTTTCCGATTAAATTTGGTTTAATTTTAGAATAAAAACAGAGTTGTACTAATTAAATTTAATAATTTAATTTCAAATCTGAAACACATATGTTCAGAACAGGTTATTAAAGTAAATTACATCATCAAGTTTTTTGTTTATTTGCTTTCGGTGCTTGAGATTGACACCAAGGTTTCCTGCATGCTAAGCACACAGTCGAGCACTGAGCTGCACCCCTGGCCCCATTTCATCAATTTTAAAATAGTCTTCCACAGCCATCCATTCAATGCTTTTGCTATTTCTAAGCATTGAACTAAGGCTACTCCCTTATAATACAGACCTCCTGTAATTTGGGCTATTACATTCATTCATCAAGATTAAAGAAAATTTTTTTTAATTATGAAAGAAACAGTGCTTTGAATCATAATCAACACAAAGGGATCTATTCATATCCATGGTTGTGTCGCACATCTAAACATTTTTATGACAAAAGGCATCTGTCTGTATTTTATGTGAGAAAGCACTTAGCAGACCTGCTATTAAGCAGATGTAATTCGCTAATTTTCCCTCTGAGAAGACGCCTTTCGCAGCATGCATGCCCAACATGTATTTACCTTGGGTTCATTTGAAGGGGAATCAGAAGTGATGGAACTGACAGTCTGCGTTCAAGTGTTCTAATGAGCGGCCCTGGTAAACAGTTTCTTAGGCGATGATCCACTCCCCGATACTCCTCTTCTTGGATTGAAGCCTATCAGTCTGATGGGAATTGGCAGAACTCTCTGAAATGAGGCTTTTTACAGGGGTGAAACCTAAAATCCAGTCAGGAAACCTGAGAGAATTATTTTGGTTGAATTAATGGAGGATAGAAGGAGAAGGCTATCAGTCTGATGAGTTACTATAGGGAAGGAAGTGGGAGTGGCTGAATCATTGGGATTTTACTTTGATGATATGCAGGTTAGCTGGAGAAGAGGAAGTGATGTATACATGGAGGATTGTCTTAGATTTCTCACATGGTAAGAGACTAGAGAATGCTCGGCCCTAAGTGGAACATCTGTATCACACCAGCTCCTCCCAAAGCTTAGGGGTCCTTGTGGCAGAGGTGTGCAAAGACCGGAAGAGACACAGGAGCCGATGGCTACAGGTAAGCTGTGTTTGCTCACCCACACAGGGCAGCTGCACATAGGACCCATGGTGACTGTGGCAACAGGCACAAGACCTGAGCAAGCTCCAGCCAGACACAATGCCAGCATGGAGATGGAAGGTGGCGTGGAGTATCACACTAGCTGAGGAGCTATGGGCAACTGATAGCCGTGGGGAGAGGGGAAGTCAGGGGATTTAAGGACAAGGCTCCTGATAGGTTGATTATACACCTGGGGGTAGCCATGCCTCTAAGAGTATATAATGCACATATTGACTTGGGCTATTTAAAAGAAGAGTATACAGTGTTGGGAGGGTAATAAAGGGGTTGGGCATGGTCAAAATACCGTGTGCGAAATTCTCAGAGAACTAAATATGAATATTTTTATAGCTGTTCTAGTACAATATTGAGACATAAGAAAACTCTATTGCGTTAATATGGAGAAGACAGCCCTCAGACAGAAAGTGAAGGCGATCTCTGCCTCACCACAGACAGCTGTGCATTGTAGAAAAGAAACCATTTCTGAACCAAACTGTTTAAAACAGAAAGGAAGATAACTCATACTGCCAGGGTTTGGTTTCAAGTGCATTACTAAGGAAATGGCACATTGATTAAAGATATACATAGCTTTACTCCATGACGATTTATAAGAGATTTCTGCATTTAAGACCTTTTGATTTTACATTTTTGTTGAAGGGAGGGGCTTGGGGGCCTAACAATCAGAGTACCCTGTGAAAGGGTTACGGAAGAACAAATATTGAAAACAGCTTTGCTGGGAGCAGAGCAGCAAGGTGCAGGCAGCTGCACTTGATTTCACAAGGTAAGCATGGGTGTACACCCTTGTCCCATAGCACTTCCAGAAGGCAGAGATCTGAAAGGATAGCAAAGATCATGGAGACAGGGTTTGCGTGAGTGTCTCTCTCTCTGAGAGAGTGTATCTGTGAGTGTATATATGTGCATGTATGTGTGTGCAGAAAAAGAGATTTGGGAGAGGGCCTGAAACTTGGAGAGAATATTCCCACAGGTATTTCCTCTTCCTGATGTTCATTGCACTTAAATCCTTGAGATAGTGTAAATAACAGCATCCATTTTGCAGAAAAGAGAGGGAACGAAGTTCTCTTCTTCCAGCTCAGGGCTGCACAGTGCGGAGGAGCATGCCCCTAATCCCAGCAATTGGAAGGCTGAGGTGTGAGTTTAATAACTTCCCAGCCTGGGCTACATAAGAGTCTGTCTCACCCTTCCTCCCCACATACCCCTGAAAGAACTCAGCACAGAAGATGAACACATCCTTTCAGCCCAGAAACCATCAATCAGAAATCAGTTTTATGATTAAAGTGAAAGATAACTGGAAAATAAGATGCATTCTTTTTGTAGAGAGCCAGACTAAAAATAGGAACTTTCATCCCTGGGAGAAAGGAACTGGGGATAAGGCATATCAAGGCCTGACCAACAGCTCTTTTCTATGTGAGTTAAAAATGTCTGTTCAAGTGTGCCTTGGCATTGGCTAGGTCACCAGAATCGGAAAAGATGCTCCAGGCAGAAGGATGAATTTGTTCATTAAAGCCCTATGTACCTCTGTAGGAAAGTGCCTCACAGGGCAGGAGCTATCTGCATTTCTGTTACCCTTCAGGTGCATGAATAATGGCTGGAAAAAAATGGATTTGAAATAAAATGATACTCAAAAAGGAAATCATTATCATTTTGGCAATGTAATACGCTCTGTGGTTGAGGGGTAGATGCTTATAGTCCCTGAGTCTCATTACCCATTAAGGGGAATTCTCAGCTGCATTTCCAAGTTTCCAGGCCACAGATACGCTGGCCAGGACCCCGGGTAGAGGGGCAGCCAAATGAGGCTCCTTTCAGAGCGTTTCTCCTAAGGTCAACACTTGGGTAGGAGGCTGCATGTGATGTATTCGGGAACACAAAGGTGAAGAATTTGCAGGATGTATTTTATTTTCAAGTCGAGACTTAAGAGAAAATTTTATTCATAGAAGATTATACAAAAAAGAATCCTCTTGAATACATGTTATATTTCTTGATCTATTTTTCTGTCTCTTCAAGACATTTTGTTAAACATAGATCATTTTTTTTTTTTTTGATGCTGTGAACAATTCAGGCTTCACCTTTTTGGTGCTGAGGTAAGACTTAGGACTGGGGTAAAAGATACCGTTTGTTGTATCTGAAGGACTTACTAACCTACTCATTTCCAACTAGTTTTGATGTTTTTGGAAATCATTAAGCTGAATAGATGGCCACCTATATAACGAACTATCCAGTTAAAGAGAAACATTACCTTTTTCTAAACCCTCTACCTTTCTCAGTTTTCTCAGGTGTATTTTTTTAACAAAAGGGTTTATTCTTTGACGTAAGCAGTGATTGGCTAATAATTTATAAAAGCAAAACAAAGAAGCAGTGCATCCATGATCTTATTTCCTAGCATTTTGACATAAACTAAAATAAATTTGGTCTTCTGACACATGGGCGAGTACAGAAGTCGGACACTATAGCTGAGTGGAGAGGATTGAAGTGAGGCTGGACGGAAGTACAGAAATGAACAGCAAAGAACTCATCTGTTTACTGTTCAGAGACTGACAAAATCTAAGAAGGCACATAAAAAAAAACCCAAAGATGGCAAGAGGTTTTTTTTTTTTGGGGGGGGGCGTAATAAATCAAAGACTTTTCCTACATTTTCTTTAGGGTAGTTTGTTATAAATGGCAAACATGAGAAAGGCTGGAAAGGAATCAGCTTTTGATAATTTTTTTAATAGGATGGATTGCAAAATTCACCGTGTGTTTATGAAAACATGACAGTTATTTATCAAAACTTGAAAGGCTCGAGGACTGTGTGGTGGTCTTCCTTTATTTATTTTCTGTAAGCAGGCCTCTTCTGGTTTGGCAAATGAACACAAACAACGTCTACAGATTGACATATTTTCCCCAGAGCAATCAACAGTGGATTTAATGATCTCTAGTGACAATTATTTCTCCTTTTTTTCCTTTTGGCCTTAATTTCAGAGCATAATGAAACTCAAAAGCAGATTTTTCTTTTTTTTTTGGCAAGCCCTATTGGAAGGCCTTGTCTGGTTGAAAGCCCTGGAGACATGGCCTGTTTATACAAGGTTTCCTTCCATTAGAACTACCTGACCCTCCTGTGACCTTCATGTGGTCTCACTCAGCCTGTATGTGCTACAAGTGAGCATGCTTCAGGATGACCAAAGGATACACAAGCCACACATCTTCGATTCGATAGCAGAAAACCCAATTATCTTGTCACCATTTCACACGAATGAGGCAGAAGCCCCACGAGGACCTTGGTGATTTCCCACGAGGTGGCAGCGGTCTGTGTGCGAAGAACAGAATAGCATTCCCTCAGCCCCAGACCCAATGTGACAAAATGCTGTCCTTGTGAACTTAATACTTGTGAAATCCATGTCATGGTTGTTTCCTCTGCTGCAGGCCCAGATCTCACGAACAATTAGCCTCATTTTCATCGCTGAGAGAGAGAAAAAAGCCGCATATATAACATTGTGTCTTATATAATATCTTTCTCCAAGGAGCCCCAAGTATTTTGTGGCTGTTATTTAATTAACCTCACGCTATGCCTCTGAGGGAGGAAAAGGGGATTACCGTATATCCTATTTATCACAGCAAATTTAAATAATTTGCTGATATCATTCAGATGGGGAAATGGTGGCCCAGGGAGCCAGGCCTTTGTTGAGGTTTAGTCCAAGGCCCCTAATCATTATGGTAAGTTGATTTTCTGTGGAGACTGATATTTATGAATTCAGAGAAAAGATCCTATTAAGTTTTTATTTACAAAACAGTGCTTTTCACATTTTAATTATACTGCTTAAGCACTTTAGTTCTCCAGGTTATGATTTAAGAACACTGGGGAGTTTTGTTTTTAAATGCAAAATTTCCAGGCTCCCATCTCTAGAAAGTCTGCATTCCTTGGTTTGGGAAGGGGCTTGAGAGCTGTGTATTTTAGACACTGAGATGGTTCTGAGCCAGGTGGTCCTTCCTACATTCAGAGACACTGCCTTACCATCCTCCAGCAATACACTGCTAGAAGAGACAGACCCAACTGGGAGAAATCAAAGTCATCTAATTTCCTTGGAGAAAGATATTCAATATTACATTAAAAGCTTGAAATATCACACTTTCCTTCAATGTTTGAAGGGTAAATCCTTAGGTGTAAATTATTATGCTTTATTCATAAGTTTTATTTAAAAATCAGTTAACAAATTTCAGGCATAATTATTTTTAAATCACACTTTCAGAAGTATCGTTAATGATTTAATTTTCAAAAAAAAGTTCTATGCCGTGTATCTTGAGGTGATTGGATTCTTTGCTCTCTAGTCTTTTGCTTTTAAGACTGTAAGGGATCCTAAGACTATTCAGGGCCAGCTAAGAGTTATTTCATTTCTAGAAACATAAACTTCTTTATCTTCTGAAATAAAAATCAGCACAAATATTTATGTTTGTTTCCCGCCCCCCCCTTTTGAACTTAGGCCCATGCCATAGTTTGAATGTACTTCTCGAGTTTCATGCATCAATAACTTACCCCCAAGTTCATATGTTGACGGTACACAGTCTTGGAGACTTTGGGAGTGACTAAATTAGGTCATTGGGTTGTTAAGATGAGGTCAAACTCCATGCTAGGGCTGGTGGGCTTTATCAAATGACACTTGTCCCATTGGAGGAATAATGCTATCCAGACATAGGATTCCTGACTGGCACTAACCCTGACGCCTTGTTGTGGCCGTCCACTGTGCCAACTGATCCTGATCCAGGAAGCGCCCCAGTCCAAGTAATATGAGAACATGGCCACCTACAGGAAGGCTATGGCCAAGTATGGCATGTGCTCTGAAGGTGTGTCTTTATTAGTGAACATATAAGAGTCTGGGGCTGTGCTCTGAACGTGT
This sequence comes from Ondatra zibethicus, assembly GCA_004026605.1. Taxonomy (NCBI): domain Eukaryota; kingdom Metazoa; phylum Chordata; class Mammalia; order Rodentia; family Cricetidae; genus Ondatra; species Ondatra zibethicus. The sequence goes on along the minus strand of PVIU01016101.1, from coordinate 18,133 downwards.
GTCTTCATTCACTGGCAGTGAACACACAAGAGTCCGGGGCTGTGCTCCGAAGGTGGGTCTTCAAGGAGGGCTGTTGGCACCCACTCTGCTCTTCTCACAGTCTTGCACAGGGAATGAGAGGCTCCTGCTTTCCTCCATGTCAGGATTTAAAAACAAGGCAGACTTAAGACAGGCTCTGGTGATTTGACAAAGACAATGAATGGATGTAAACCTCCTACCTGTAAACTTGGATATGCGAGAGACAGCCTGGCAAGCTTCTCTGACAGCCGTTGGTACTCCACAAGAGCTGCATTTCTGGGGTGTCTTGTCCTGTGCACTGTGCAAGATTTAGCTTTCTAATGCTAAAGAGTTTGTTAACTATAAGGTGACATTTTGTTTTAACTTGTTTTCATTGGTGATCAATAAACATATGTATTAGATACTTTTAATATTTATGTATTTTTCTTCCTCATCTTGGCCTCCTTTCCCACTAGAGTGATTATTTTTTCCCATATTGATTTGGTTATGTTCTGAGTCCACTGCAGTGTGCTTGGGAGGATGATGTGTGCTTGTACGGATCTTTGGTGTTTTCAGAAATTGCAAATATACTCCCATGGTTTGGGGACAAGTCTCATGCTTGTGTGGCGGTACTTTACCAAAGGAGACATCACACGGAATCTTCATTGTCAGTGTGTAAGCCAAGGGCTGTTTATTACTATTATCCAAACCATACTACGTTTGAACTTTGAAGTTAGGGCTTAGATTTTAGGCTTCAAAGATCATGAGGAGTGCATGGAATGCAAAGTATCATTTGTTGATAAATGAGTACATTAAAAAAAGAAATAAACCATCTCCTGGTTCTAGACTGACAAAAGACACAACCCATTTCTCATTGAAACTTCATAAATTCTTTTAGTTAATAACATTGAGAAATATAAAGACAACCTCTTTAAAATACTTTGTAAAGAATGCTCAGCAATGTTGCATGTGGCCTTTGATTTATGTTCTTATTCACAGAACCTGAGAGCAGAAGATTTGAGTAACCGGACAGATGCATTTCACTAACCAATTTGTGTTTACTTTTCATTATGTGGGGGTGAAGAATGAGAATCTAAACAGTTTTACTTGTGAGGAATCTTCTTGGTGGGAGAAAGGCGTGCAGTTACCACTGGGCTTGTTTTTAGGGAGAACCTAGGAGGTTGAATGAACATTGAATATTAAGATGAATGTTGACCCTGAAAAGATATTAATTTAGCAAAGGTTGTCTAGGTCACCGCACAATGGAAGGTACACGAACAGCAACTTTTAGCCGACAATGGGGAGACAGATTTATCTGAGGATTTTTGCGGTGCTCTTTCGCTATTTCAGAGGTTAACAGCTGATGAACGCTGGAGAAGTAGACGGCTCTGACCCTGCTGTTGGACATTCTACCTAAGAACTCACTTCTGACAACTTTTTGGCTTTACTATACTTTGCTTAGTAATAAATATTCAGTACTACTTTCATGTACTTGGGACCTTAAAAGTTTACAGGATGAGCCTTAAAATATAACCAGCCTAGACCCTCATTATGGCTCAGGTGGTTCATTTAATGATTTATGTCAAAGCCATGACTAGAACTCAGGACTCTTAACTCAAAATGCAAGAGAAATTAGTGAGCAAAAATGCAAGAACCATTCTTTATATGAATAAAGAGAGCCGTTGTCAACAGCTATCAGATATGCATACTTGTTTACAGTTTACGAAATTTCCATCATATGACAATAATCAGAATAATCACAGGGCCAATTCTAAGTCTTAGGTAGTCTCTAGTAGCAATAATTCCTCAGGGTGATTTTGCCAATAGTTATGGAGAATAACAAGAGACCAATATCGTATAATTTCTAAATTAGAGTAAAAGTAGGAACAAATGAATAAGCAAATGCTATTTCAACAGGTTGTCCTGTCGGGGACTGAAACTCTGTCATTTATTGCTTGCTTTACTTCAATGTTATTGGCAACTAAATCAATTTCCCAAGTACTTTCAATTGTTATTATTTTTCTTTGAAATGAAATAAAGGTTGTATGCAATAATCTAAAGAAATGAAGGAAACTATTCAACATAAAGCTAGACAAAACCAATAAAATCTTCTGATCTCTCCGTAGCAGTTGGCCAAAGTTTAGTACTTGTCAAAGTACTTCAAGTATTCAAGAGATCTCTAGGGAAACTGTGAGAAGTAAAACCCAACTAACAATGTTGAGTTTGCATTAAGGGGTTTGTAAACAATGTGTTATTTCATTCATATTATTGTTTCCTAATATTCTTAGCAACCATTTAGAAAATGTCCCAATTGATTATATTAGATATTTAGAATCCATACCTGGTGTTAAGTATCCAATACTTTCAGCAATTCATGAATTCACTAGCATTACTTTGATATTGATTTGAAACAAGGTGAACAACCAAAACTTCATAAGTTGTTTTAAAAATTTAGCTCAGCCACTGAACTATTTATCAAAAATAAAAGTGACACACAGCTTGTTCAACTTGAAGAACTCTTTGTAGAGCCGGGATTGAGAGTGCAGTGCATCGGTCAGGATATGCATTGGCTGGGACAGTAGGGAGTGGCAGGCACAGGCGGGTAGATTTGCAACTGTTAAACCCTAACACCAGACAAACTGGATGTCAAAAAGTATGCTTGACCAAGTAGCAGAATTTTTAAAAAGCAACATATAAAAATCAGTAGTTATTTTTACACAGCAATAACAAACTTGCTGAAAGGACACCAAGAAATAGCCTCTAACTAGCTCTACGAAGAGTTGTTCTAATTTGAACAGGTCATGTGTCACTTTTATGTGTTCCAACGATTCCAAATAGATGCCCAAAGAAGATTAAATCAATCTGTTGACACATCTGCACTTTAGCGTTCATTTCCCTACTACTCATAACATCCAGGAAATCATCAGCAATGAATAGAGCAAAACCATAAAGTAGATATAGTGTATGTGTATGTGCTGGATAACTACTAAACCACACAAAGTATGAAACCGTATCATTTACAGCAAAATGGATAAACCTGGAGAATATTATCTTAAGTGACATAAACTAGACACAAAAGACACTTATTTCATGAACTCACTCATATACATATATACTTAGAAAGTTGACTTCCTAAAAGCAGAGAACAGAAGTGTATTTATCAGAAGCTAGTCAGTATCAGAAGGTGATGGGGGAATAGGCTGGCCAACAAGTATAATGTTATGATTTGGATGGAATGAAGGGACGAGGTCCAGGAGACCTAGCCTTGATCACATAACAAGTTTGAGACTTGTACTGTCTGGTTTTGTGTCAACTTGACACAAGCTAGAGTCATCAGAGAGGAAGGATCCTCTGCTGAGGAAACGCCTCCATGAGATCCAGCTGTAAAGCATTTTCTCAACTAGTGATCAATGGGGGAAGGTCCAGCCCATGGTGGGTGGGTTCTATAAGAAACAGCCTGAGCAAGTCAAGGAAGCAAGCTAGGAAGTAACTAATCTCCATGGCCTCTGCATCAGCTCCTGCCTCCAGGTTCCAGCCTCGTGTGAGTTTCTGTCCTGACTTTTCTCCAATGATGGACTATGATCTGGAAGTGTAAGGCAAATATAACCCTTTCCTCCCCAACTTGCTTTTTGGTTGCGGTGGTTTGTTGCAGCAATAAAGACTCTAACCAAGATAGAGACTAAATAAATGCCTGCTTAAAAACCCTACAACCCACACAAGCAACAATAACACACTCGCACACAATTTAGATGGGAAAAATAGAAAAATAAGTTTTTGGTGACCTAGTGCATAGTAGGTAAGTACAGTGAACAATAATCTACTTCATATTATGAAACAGAAGAGAGAATTTCTAATGTTTGCCACAAAGAATGATCTGTACTAACATTGGGCTGAGCTTGGATTCCAGCTGAAGAGAGGGAGGAAGGATTGTAGTAGGAGCCAGAGGGGTTAAGAATATCACAAAAAAACCTACAGAATCAACTAACGTGGGCTCATAGGGGCTCACAGAGACTGAGTAGACAACCAGGAAGCCTGCAGGGGACTGACATAGGCCCTCTGTGCATATGTAACAGTTGTGTAGTTTGGTTTTCTTGTGGGACTCCTAACAGTGGGGGTAGGGTCTGCCTCTAACTCTTTGGCTCTTGAGAACACTATTCCTCATCCTGGATTGCCTTGCCCAGCTTTAATACAAGGGGGTTGGGGGGAGCTTACTCTTACTGCAACTTGATAGGCCAAGTTTTGTCAATATCCATGGGAGGCCTGCCCTTTTCTGAATAGAAAATGCAGAGGAGTATATGGGGGGAGTCAGAGGGAGGTGTGGAGGAACAACTGAGAGGAGAGGAGGGAGGGGAAATTATGGTCAGGATGTAAAATAGGTAAATAAATTAAAAGTGATAGATGCTAACAGATATCTTCATCACTGGTCACTGGGTTCACGGAGCATAGGGACCAACCATAGATACTTTCTGAGTGATGTTCACATTCTAGTCACCCAGTCCAGTGCTATCCACATGTCAGGAACACAGGGATCCATCAATAAAGGGCAACTCTAGCACAATGGGTGGACCCTGCCTGGCCCTGAGCTCTGAGGTTGCCTTTGCTGTCAGGGAACTCTATGGGAGAGGAGAGAAAGAGTGTAAGAACCGATGGGAATGGAAGGCTCCAAGGGAACAAGGCCTTCTAGACAGCACAGAACTGATGCAGACATGAACTCATAGAGACTGTGCCAGCACACGCATGACTAGGACAGATGGGGCCCCAGAGCTGGGAAGGGACGTGAACACAGCCTCATATCCCTACCCTACACGCCATCGCCAATGGACTCTCTCACTGCGTATATAAACCACACTTAAGAGCAGGCTGCGTGCTCAGACGGTCAGCACAAAATGAACTCGGTGGCAGCTTTGGAAGGTTTTGTGAGTCACATACTTTGTCTGGGTATTTTTTTTTTAACCCTACAGATATTTTGCTTATATGTTGTGGTTTCTGGTTTTATTTTTTATGCGTTTTTGGTGTTTGCCAATGTATCTGTCTCAGCGACTGTATGTTTCTTGTGATTTTTCTTTTGTTCTTTTCTCCCCCTATTCTAGTTTGTTTGTTTTTATTTCTTCTTTTTCTCCTCCACCTCATACTCCTCCTCATCACAATTATCATTTTAAGTTTTTGTTCTAATGAGAGAATGAAAGAAAGGGTGTGGAACTGGGTGGGTGGGGAAGTGGGGAGGAGCTGGGAGGAGTTGGGGGAGGGGAAACTGTAATAGAAATATATTGTATGAAAAAAGTATTTTCAATTGTTTCCTCTAAAAAAAAATCATCTGTATTTAAGGTGATGGGTATTGTAGTCATCCTGGTTGGATCATCATACAGTGCACATGTGGTCAAAACTCTGCATTGTATTCTGTGTCTCTGCACTGTTATGTACAATTAAAAAGTTTTAAAAATTGGCATCAGTCCTGAACAAATGCAGAACTGTTCCTTTTGTGTCCTTTTCTTGTCATTTCCTAAATAAAACAGTAATCTGTCTACATAAGGTCTCCATTGTATTAGGTGTCATAAGCAGTCTAGAGATAATTTTAAACATGCAGGGGGATGCGCATAGGCTATATGCAAATGCTGTGTTATTTTATATGAGAAATAAACAACTGTCTTTTTTGGCACTCTCAAGAAATCCCCAGAACCAGTCCCCTATGAATTCTGAGGGATCTGTACTTTGCTTTACCCTGTGAGGAAAAATAATATCATATTTAAGCTTACTTTCACTATATTAATTTTTCATCATGTTACTTACCAAATTTTTATTCAAATAAAAGCATTCTCTAGTGTAATCTTAGGTGACAGTTCCCTTATGGTCTATAAATAGGAACCTTTAAAATTCTTATCTACAGTTTGGGGACATTCATTTATCTTTGTGACTATTTTAAGTTACTACCATGGTAGCCATGTGCTTTAAATGTTAACCTGCAAACATTAAAAATTTCATAAATTTACTTCATTTTTCACTTTGTGACTGGCTGAGTGATCAATGTGAGAAGCACAAGGCCAGATAGACTCCATATTGATTAATATTGGAGACATGGGTATGAGATATTATATACACATATATACCTATATTTATTTATTTATCTTTTATTAACTTGTCCCTCTTGGTTGTCAGGGTACATGAAGGCAGTTTGAGGGTCAAAAGGAATTTTGAGGGATGAGCCCTTTGTCTCTCATTCTCAACAATGTATCTCCACCAGAAATACCATGCTACAGAATTTTCATGAGAATCAATGTCCAGCGGAAAGGGCTTTGATTTAATTCTTGTTCTTTCAATTAAACCATCAAAGATGGTCTTAAATGGTCTCTGATACGCTTTCAGTCAGCGATGCAGAGAGGAGTTCAGGCAACTGGTCTATTTGTTTGTTTTCATTCCAAGAGAAACAGCTGCAGGTCATCTGGCTCTGCAGCTTCTATCATGAAAGACAGATAGAATCTGATGGCTGGAATCTAGGCGTGTCCCATTGTTCACCAGGCAGCGGCAGTTCTTACTGTATGATGTCTTACATAAATACTGAAGGTATTTATGATAGAGTGGTGGGTCTTCACATTTTTGTCAGTGTTCTCAGGCTTGACAAGTAGATGGAGAGTTTTCTTGATCTGTCCCTCCTCCTCCTCTCTCTTCCTCTTGCATTAAAGCTTAAGCTTTCTAGAATCAGAATAATAGATTTAAGCTCTAAAGTTTATACATTCCCAAATCCTGTTAGAAAGAAGTCTCGTGTGAAAGGTCTCTGCCTTTTCATCACTGGGACTGGAGAGAAAAAGCTAAGTGAGGAAAATGTCTGTTTTGACTCATGGCTGCAGAGGAGCCAGGCACCAGTCCTTGGCTGTGTTGGTTTTGGACCCATGCTGGTGCAGAGCATGAATCCAGGAGCGCGAGGCAGAGGGTGTTCCCTTCATAGCGGACAGCAGAATGGAGAGAGGAGGCAGCACAAGATGCAGCACCCAAGAGCGCAAATCCCAGCCAAGTGCTTCCTCCAGCTACGTCCCACTACCGTCTCCGGCATCTCCCAAAGCCACACTATTAGCCAAGAACCAAGATTTCAGTGTGTGAACCCACGGGGACATTTCATATTTAAGCAACAACAGTGCCTTACTTCATCCTGAGGAGTTAATGGATCAATTTAGGCAAACTTAACCAGTGATTAAGAAACGTAATTGTCTTGAAATAAAAGGAAAGTGACGGGGTCAAATTACTGGTCAATATGGAACTTGTGACCTATTAGGCTATACATTCCTATACTGTCATGCCACAGTGGTGGGAATCAGATTTTATTGCAGAACATTATTTCTCCAATTCTCAATAAATTCTAGTAATGTACTAATTTTACCTTACTACTACATTAAAAACTTTTAAATACTTTTGGCAGTAAGTAGCTTTTACTACACAATTAAAGGATTTCTTGCTATTCTAATAGAGTGACTAAGGCCTTCACCAGGATAGGAAGTCAAATGCCATTTTATCAGCTTTACATGGATTTCCAGAAAGATGCAGATGTAAGACGGTCTTTTTCCCCTCCCAAGTCCCTCTCTTTGCAACTTTACATTAAATAGTTGATTCTTGCTTTTTGTATCTGCTTTGGTGGGCTTGTTTGACTTCTATCAACTTTGCTAATAAAGGCCCTTATGTCTTCCTTACTTTCTACCTCGTTTCCTATATAATGTGCCCTCTAACAGGGCATTTGAAATTGTGGAGGCACTCTGTAGCATGCCGCGCCACTCATGTAAATCGGCTTACTATGGCAGAATTGTTAACAGCTACTAACTCTGGTGATCAGAAAGATGCTTTAAAAAAAATCAAAGGTTTGATGACTGATTCTACTTCACTCCCTCTTGATTTAAATTTATTATAAAAACAGGTATGACAGTGACCCACCACCAAGTACCAGGCCAAACTCCTGGCGTTCAGTTGAAGAGAGGGAGGAGGGACCATAGGAACAAGCTGGGTCAAGATCATGATGGGGAAAACTACCGAGACAGGTGACCCGAGCTAGTGGGAGCTCACAGACTATGGACTGACAGCTGGGGAAACTGCATGGGACTGAACTAGACTATCTGAATGTGGGTGACAGTTATGTGGCTTGATATGTTGGAGGGGCCCCTGGAAGTGGCACCAGGACCTATCCCCGGGTACATGAACTGACTTTTTGGAGCCCATTCACTATGGTGGGATATCTTGCTCAGCCTTGATGGGGTGAGGGGGGGTTGGTCCTGCCTCAAGTTGGTATGCCAGACCTTGTTGAAGGGCTTCCCCTCTCTGAGGAGTGGATGGGGGTTAGGAGCGCAAGAAGAGGAGGAAGGGGGAACTGGGGTTGATAAATAAAATGAAAAGTAATTTTTTTAATAAAAATATGAAAAAAAGAAACACAGGCACGAATTACAGAATCAATATTTTTTTTCTGATAATGCTGAATGATAGCCCTGCCACCATGTTCAGATTTCCTGAGACCTGACACACAACAAGTATTTGCTACAGTCATACAAGAGTCTGAAAGGCAACTTAAAGACTTAAGGTTGACATTAAACTTGTCACATGCCAGTACAATCAGTGAGGTGTATCCTGCTTTTCCAGTGAGGCCTCTAAAATCTAAAAGACAAGTCACAGTAAATAATCTCATGCAGGCTTTGGGAGTGTGCACACCACATACGTGTGGAGCCAGAGAACAACTCTATGGAATTGGTTCTCTCCGCACACCCTTGCTTACTTGGGTCTCAGGGACTGAACTCAAATCGTTACACTTGCTGGGCAAGCCGTGTTCCCTCTTGAGCCATCACCCAGGGTAGCTGTGTTTGAACTTTTATCACTCAGATAAGTCATTTTTTCTTTCCGAGAAAGGAAGTCGAGAGAGCAAAGTATATTTTCAAGATTTCTGAAAGAACAGTTGTTCCTCCCTCACGGGCAGAAGCTGGGACCTCTGGAGAGGGAGATGCGGTCCTGACTATAAAATATAGCCTTTGAAGAACACTGATGTACCTGCCAGGCACTGTACAAAGCCCTTTACAATTAGAATGTAAACCCACTTAATAGCACCAAAGAGCCCAACGGGCTATTTGAAAAAATATCTAGCATTCCTTGTATCCAAATTCTGTATGAATACTTTGCTTCCTTAGAATGAATATCACCCAACACATTGAATGCGAATGATATTTTCAAACATGTACCACCTAGGACAGACTTTAGCCTAAGATGAGCCACCCTTTCCTGAGTGCTATATTTTGTTCCAAAGGTGACCGTTTTCCTAGGAGTGCAGCTATAAATCATGTTATATGAAAGGAAGGATATATTTACCTCCTGTTCCTGTTTTTATATTATTTTGGCAATCCAAGAATTTTTAGATAAGTGCAAATTGGTGTTTTGTTTGCAAGACTCTGTGAGAAATCATATATATGACATATATCAATGTTTATGTGTCAATATATATTGTAATGCTAAAATGATGAATTGTGTAAAGAGATTTCTTAATATTTCAAAATGGAGCTTAGTTGTGAGCCAGATACACAGTAGGCACCGTTAGCAAAAACTTGAGATAAATTCAGGAAGGGCTTGGATATGATTTGGAAGATGATTTATTATATATGACAGCAAACAATAGCTGTAAAACTGTTCAATAAATCTGTTCATGACAGGAGGAATTTTCTCTAAAATCTTGGTCATAGATCTTCAAATTGCAATGATACTGTCTTTCCGGAGCTGTTATCTTTCTATGTTATTTAAGTAATTGATTTGATTTCATTTTTGAATGTTAATGTCACTATTGCTAAATTTAGCATGTTGTGCCCCAATAACATTTCACTTCCCTTACTCATGATCTACTCATGGCCTTTCTTCTACATAATTACTCTCACTTTATTCTTTCCAAGCAAGCCATTAACATTCTAAAAAGTCATTGCTGTGTGGCAGGCTTTAAGGCTTGTTTGCCTTTATTTAACTCTACTGCATTCTCTAAGATTGCTTGCCCTCTGCACTCTTGCTGAGTTGGTAAACTTATTAAAGACTTTGTTTTATCCATTTTACTAGAGACCTCTTTTTTCCTATAGAGTAATTTCAAACAAATATAAAATCGATATAAGAAAATTAAGTCATCTTAATGCAATTCAAGTGGAGTATTTTGTTTGATGGACAAGGCAATCTATTCATATTCCGGCACTCCTGTGGTCCTTGGCAAGCATCATCAGTTTTATTTTATGGCAGCGGGGATGAAGATTGGAGACCAATTAATTTACCTGGAATTACATAGACTTTTCCTTCACCTTAGTGAGACAGACACAAATGCCTGACTCCTGCGCTGTCTGAATCATCTTTCTTTATGATTTATATCTACTTGAGAGATCACCTTACAGACAGTGGCTTTAGAAGTTATTTCTTGGTAAATGCCCATTAAGGAACCATGTGTAAGTTATTATTATAAAGCCTTACAATGTTTCATTAATCATGTTCTACAATGGCCATGAAGTTTTAGATGTCAAAATACATTGTCACATGGACCAAGCTTACATTGTACATAATAATTGTACACAATTCTTTTGACGAATCACTGTGTTTGAACGATCATGGGAAACACTGTGAGAAATGGCTAGACATAGTGTTGGTACAGACCTGTGATTCTTAGCGCCTGAGAAACAGAGACAGATAAATAAAGAGACCCTATCTTAAAGAAACAAAACAAAAATTAGTTGCTGTGGTATTTAGTTAGCCCCATACACAGGACAGAGTGGGTTGCACATTATACATTGCATTAAAACTGTGGTAAGATCAATAATATGGTGTTTCTATACTTAGAAGTCTGACTTTCCCATCATTTAATTGCTTTATTAGGATGGCAGAATTCCAGTTTGAATTCCAGAAGAGAAAAGAACAAAAATAATCTTTTGAGAGGAAATCTGTCTTCAATAACTTGCCAGTTAATATTTTTATTTCAAAAGGGTAGGTACTTATTGAATCATTCATAATGTTTCCCCCCAGATTGGCAGCTTTTCTTCTTTCTATTCAGTTAGAAAACTCTTGGCTTATTGACTTCAGCATGCTCTGAACGGCATAACACCATAGAAAACACTGTTGATTTTTACTGAGTGAAGTAGTTTCAAACCTTAGGATATATGATTATTTTGGAGTTTAAGTGTAGAAATAGTCACTTTATGAACATTTAGGACAATTAAGTAGTATTTTAACCAAGGTTCAGGATTAGCTGGCATTTACACAAGAACTCAGTCATTGAGAGATAAATAAATTATTTCTACCTTGATTTTTTTCTCATCCATACTGAAAATTCTTTGTAACAAGGCAGCACTGAATTCTGTCCCAAGAAAAACAGTTCTTCCCCAAACAAGAGCAACTTTAAGCTAAAACCCCAAACTAAAATCCTTAAACTGCTTTCAAAGTGGGAGGAAGTCTTGGTTTTCTTTTTTACTTATTCAAGTCCAACTGAATTTGATTCTTTGTGAAGATGTCAATTTTTTCCTAGTATAAAATATTTTAGGTGGTTATAAAGCAATAAGGTAGCAAATGAAAAATGAGACTAAAATGAATTTTTATATAAAAATCTTCCCATCAGTTATGCTAGCTGATAACTTGAAAACAGTATTTCAGGTATTATATATGATTTAGTTTCAAGTATGTGGCAATAAATTTGAGTCTAGCATCATCCTTCAGTCATATAAAATATTGAACACAGCATATCATTTTACAATGATATGTAGTGTATAATACAGAGCACAAAATGACAACCCACGCTAATGCCTCGTGACCCTGATACTCCTACAAAGCTGCAGTTTTACTGGTTTATTGACAGTATGGGTTATTAGAGGTTAGAATAGCTTACAAAAGATGGCAACTCCACTTCTTTATTCATAGTTTAACTCAGTGCTTTTGAAAGTCTTTGTACAAATTTCTCAGAACATTGCTACTAGGTGGTCTTCTGTCTAAACATTTATGTGATAATTTCTTATTTGAAAGAGCTTCAGAATCCTAATTAATTTTCATTAATTATTCTTATGAGAAATTTTAGCAAGCCATTTTCAAAAAAAAAAAAAGACACTACAGTTAGGGAAGTAAGAGTAACCCAGGAAGTGGCATTAGATCATTTTTCTCCAGTGGTCAGCTGTGTCCTTGGGATGACTAACTTACATTTACATCTTGGGCTAGGGATCCGAGATCTATTTGGCTTCTACAGGACCACTTGATTTAGGGCAAAATGCATGACCTCCATTTGTTTCTGTCCTTATATGATTATAAATAAAAATCTCACTGCCTTTCCTCATTATATATGTTACATAGATTTATATATATTTTATATTTATATTATATATGTTATATATTTACTTGATTTAAAGAAAGATTGATCCAATGTATATATTATTTTGCTTTTCTAGGAAAAAGTCTATGTATACCAAATATAATTAAATGCCTTTTTTGGTTAGTGCAAACACTTTGAAGATAGGGTTTCATTTTATGCTTAGGGATACTGTATTTTCTTAGAAAACCTAAATCTTTGAGTTCTCTTCATATGTTTCTCTGGAATATTTAGCAACTGAAATCTCCTTCATTTAAAGTGTCATGAACAACAGATGGTGCCCCTAAAAAGACTAGTTTCATATTCAAGCTATTTTACAATAAAGCAGTGTCCTTGAAATGTATTGTAAGTAAACTTAACACTTAGGAATACTAAACAGAAAGCCAATAGCACAAGGTGCATAAATGAAGGATAATATATAGTAATTCTTTCAGTTTTGTAGTTTTATTGTCACTAATCTCAGACTTACACAGGCGTCATTTAGTTATGTAAGTTCATCCATGACCTACACAGTTTGAGACCAAGCAGAAGCTTCCTCTGTGACTTCTTAAGGTAGATTTGTCTTGGAAATCCTGGGTGGCTCCCCCTTCCCTCTTGAATGCACCTTCTGTACCTGCTTTCACACTCTTAGCTCTGTGACCTTTGCTGCATCCAGTTCAGCGCTTGCAGTTTGCTCACCTGAAATGGCTGAAGTTCAAACATCTTTCCATTGGATCACTATAGTTCTCTCACGTTTGGCCATCTCAGTGACTGCATGAATACAGGACAGTTGTGGCTTTGAATACAGTTAAGCATGGTATTGAGAAATGTGAGAATTTATATAATTTATACAGATTTGCTGTAGTGTGGCTATGCAAACATCTTTTTTTTTTTTACATGTTTCTTTTTTTCAAGCCTTCTGGTGATTTTTTCCCCTCCAGTTCCCACACTTGCCTTATATTATTCCCTTCCAAATCTCTCCTAGAATGCTCCCCACTGCTTCCCCTTTATCTTTAATCTAGCTCTTACAAGGAAAGAAAACAAGGGTGAAATGAACAATAAAAGAAAATAGGAGATTTTCTTGCTGTTTCAATCCCCTTACTTAGCCAGGATCAGTGACAAAATATTACAAAGGAGACTTGTTGGAAGAATTGTGCAACAATTTGATTCATCAACTTGGGCCACTGGTTCTCAAGCTTCTGAATGCCATGTGACCTTTAATACAGTTCCTCATGCTGTGGTGAGCCCCCCACCATAAAATTATTTCTTTGCTACTTCATAACTGTAATTTTGCTACTGTTATGAATTGTAATGTAGATATCTGATATGTGACTCCAAAGGGGTCATGATCCACAGGTTGAGAACCACTGATTTAGAAGCTGGTTCTGAATGAGAATAACGTTTTAACCAAACTGAACAAGACCAATTTCTTACTATAAAGTAATGGGATGTATCAACTTTCCTTCACTTGAAGGTATTGAAAGAAAAGAAAGGAAAAAAGAAAAGGAGAAAGGAGAACAGAAGGAGGGAAAGAAGAAGGGGAAGGAAGGAGAATGGAGGAAGCACATATAAAAACAACTTATTTTCAGAAGACAGAATTCCCCAGCAGATGTCACTGGACTTGATACACTCAGGTATGTGAGCTCACACTTCAGGATTTGGTCCTGCCAGCCTCCACAATCATGTGAGCAAACATCTTACTGTTGGCAGAAGCTGCTAGTTAATTTCCCAATTGCCCTGACTCGAAATAAACACACAGAAAATATACTATTTACAATACTGTTTGGCCACCGCTTAAGCATATTTTCAGCTAGCTCTTATATCCTAAATTGACCCATCTCCATTAATTGGTGCATCACCACAAGGTCGTGGCCTAATGACAAAGTTTCTGTGGGCTCCACCAGAGGCATCTGTCTCCTGAAGGCAGCTACATGGCATCTCCTGACTCTGCTTACTCTCTCTATATCTCTCCCAGCCTGGCTATATTCTGCTAAGCCATTGGCTGAAAGCAGCTTCTTTATTAATCAATAAAAAACCCCCACATATACAGAGACTTCCCACACCATCTTACAAGAAATCTCTTTCCATACTTACACATATGCTGCTCATCACACCAGTTCTGTTTCTGTGGAGGCCTGAAGAGTCAATAAACAAGGAAGTGTAGAAAGCAGAGGAACAAGAAGACTGTGCTGAAGACTGTGGTTTCCTCTCTTTCTATAGGCAAACAGCTGGGCAATTCTCAGAGACCCCTGAGATTTCACAGGGTCTCTAGTACTAAAACAAAGGCATTCAATTAGATAAACAATATTCTTTCTGTCCTTAAAACAGTGACTACACCCATTGCGTCATTCTCTTGGTCTAGAAAACATCCTGGTTTCTCTGATGCAGCTTATCCTGTTCTCATGGTGCTAAGAATTAGGGGAAAACATACAAAGTGGGGGGCTTTTGTCATATATCATGAAAGTTTATTGATAGTTAATTAACACAAAAGAACAAGGATCATTTATCTCCTATCATATTCAATAAAAATCAAAATATTTAGTTCATTCACAAAAATGATCACATTATTATTATGAATAATATCTTTTCATGTTAGATTTTTTTCTACTAGTGCCATGAATGAAGAGCTTAATAATTTTAGAAGAAAAACGGTAAGACAATAAGTGAATCAACCTTCAAGACTGATGTCTCTCAGTAATATGAGTTGAGACTCCCTGAGGCATCAACTACAGGGATGGAGATACAGGTGTACTTACAGCTGCAGCCGTGTCTCCAGCACACCCTGATTCCCATCGCTTGCTTCACAAGTGGTTCTGTTTCTCCTCCCATCATCTTTAAGGATCTTGCTCTTTTAAAAATCCCCGCAGTTAACTTCTCTCAGATAGTGTGTTCTCATCTCTTCCTTGTGTTGTTTACAATGATACAGAAATGGAATGTTCTAAACGACTACGTGCACTTTCACCCACATATCAGCTACTGTCATCAATGTCACCACACTTGTCATAAGTTCTTCCTTATAGTTGTTATGGGCAATATCTAGACACCAAGTGGTTTATGCCAAGGATGCAGTTTATGAGAACTCAAAGACTATAGGGCATTAAATGAAGGATATTATACAGAGAAACCACAGGTTCAGATTAATAGAGTATTACTACTTTATCATAATTGTGAAAACATGCCTCCCATAATAACTCTAAGTAGCACACATTAAGCATAGAAGCCATTGGTGCAGTTTAAACTGATTAGACTTTATATTTCTAAATAATCTTAGTTCAGTGCTATTTGTTTTACTTATTCAGTGCAAACGATTTTGCTAGTTATGCTTGTCTGTTCCTTCCTTCCTTCTTTCCTTCCCTCCCTCCCTTTTTCCCTCCCTCCTCCCCTCCCTTCTTTCCTCTCTCCCACCCTCTCTCCCTCCCTCCCTCCCTCTCTCCCTCAACCAATAGATAAATAATGCAGCATGCACATATGACTTGTGTATGCTTTATAATGGCCATTTAATCAGCACAGTTCTTAGTGTTATTTTCTTGGTTCCTGCAAAGTCTTGGTCCACACTTTCACCTTTTGTTATGTAAAAAGTGTTAATAAAAATCTTCATCTCTTTATTTTTTTTTGTGTGTGTGTGTGAATGAACTTTTCACATGTACATATTGCAGTCAGAGGGGGAGCTGGTTCCTTTCTTGACTACATGGATTTCCAGGATTAAACTCTGGACTTTTTTTTTCATATTCTTTTATTTTTTTTCATTCAAAAAAAATTACATTTCCTCCCCTTCTCCCCATCCCCTCTCGCTCCCCCCACCCCTTCTCCCTCCCCCTGCTTCCTTGAAAGAGGGCATGGTATCCTGCCCTGTGGGAAGTTCAAGGCCCTCCTCCCTCCATCCTGGCCTAGGAAGGTGTGCATCCAAATAGACTAGGTTCCCAAAAAGATAATACATGCAGAAGAGATAGGTCCTAGTGTCATTGTTGATGGCTTCTCAGTCTGCCCCCATTGGCACCCACATTCAGAGAGTCCGGTTTGATCATATGCTCGTTCAGTCCCAGTCCAGCTGGATTTGGAGAGCTCCCATTAGTTCAGGCACACTGTCTCAGTGGGTGGACCAGCCCCTCACAGTCCTAACTTCCTTGCTCATCTTCTCCCACCTTCTGCTCTTCGACTGGACCTTGGGAGCTCAGTCCATTGCTCTGATGTGAATGTGGGTCTCCATCTCTATCTCCATCCATCGGATGAAATTTCTATGGTGATGATCAAGATATTCGTCAATGTGACTATGGGACAAGGCTAGTTCAGGTACCTCTAGAGCCAAGTATCTTGCCAATCCTAAAATGACCCCCTTAGTGTAGATATCTTATTCCCTTCTCCAATATCCACCTTTCCTCCATCTCCACCCTCCCACTCCCCCAAGCTCCCCCCAGTCCTTCACCTCTCCCTTCTCTTTCCCCCTCTGCCCTTCCCCCACCCCCATCCCCACCCCTATCCCTCCCCCATGCTTCCAACTTTTGCCTGGCGATTTTGTTTGCTTCCAATTTCCAGGAGAATCTATATATGTTTTTCTTTGGGTTCATCTTACAATTTGGCTTCTCTAGGCTTGTGAGCTATAAGCTTAGTGTCCTTTGTTTCTGGCTAGGGTCCACTGATGAGTCAGTACATACCATAATCGTCTTTTTGGGTTTGAGTTACCTCACTCAGGATAGCGTTTTCTATTTCCATCCATTTGTATGCAAAGTTCAAGATGTCATTTTTTTTTTTTACCGCTGAGTAGTATTCTAATGTGTATATATTCCACACTTTCTTGATCCATTCTTCCATTGAGGGGCACCTAGGTTGTTTCCAGATTCTGGCTATTACAAATAATGTTGCTATGAACATAGTTGCACAAATGCTTTTGTAGTATGATTGGACTTCTCTTGGGTATATTTCCAAGAGTGGTGTTGCTGGATCCTGAGGTAGGTTGATTCCCAATTTCCTGAGAAACCACTACACTGATTTCCAAAGAGGTTACACAAGTTTGCATTCCCACCAGCTATGGATGAGAGTTCCCTTACTCCACATCCTCTCCAGCATAGACAATCGTTGGTGTTTTTGATTTTAGCCATTCTGACAGGTGTAAGATGGTATCTCAAAGTTGTTTTGATTTGCATTTCCCTGATGGCTAAGGAAGTTGAACATGACCTTAAGTATCTTTTGGCCATTCGAACTTCTGTTGAGAATTCTCTGTTCAGATCATTACCCCATTTTTTAATTGGGGTATTTAGAATTTTAATGTCTAGTTTCTTGAGTTCTTTGTATATTTTGGAGATTAGACCTTCGTCTGATGTGGGGTTAGTGAAGATCTTCTCCCATTCAGTAGGATGCCTTTTTGTCTTAATGACAGTGTCTTTTGCTTTACAGAAGCTTCTCAGTTTCAGGAGGTCCCATTTATTCATTGTTGCTCTTATTGTCTGTGCCACTGGAGTTTTACATAGGAAGTGGTCTCCTGTGCCCATGTATTGCAGGCTACTTCCCACTTTCTCTTCTATTAGGTAGATTCGATTCCATTGGTCAACATCTCTGTTTTTATGCCAGCAAGCTGTTTTCATTACCGTAGCTCTGTAATAGAATTTGAAGTCAGGGATGGTAATGCCTCCTGAAGTTCCTTTATTGTATAGGATTGTTTTGGCTATCCTGGGCTTTTTGTTTTTCCATATAAAGTTAGTTATTGTTCTTTCAAGGTCTATGAAGAATTTTGTTGGGATTTTGATGGGGATTGCATTGAATCTATAGATTGCCTTTGGTAGAATTGCCATTTTTACTATATTGATCCTACCAATCCAGGAGCATGGGAGATCC
>PVIU01016100.1:24470-46164 GCA_004026605.1 Ondatra zibethicus | reverse complement strand
GTTCTTGAGGTCCTAGCTAGAGCAATAAGACACCAAAGGGAGATCAAGGGGATACAAATTGGAAAAGAAGTCAAACTCTCACTGTTTGCTGATGATATGATAGTTTACATAAGTGATCCCAAAAATTCTACCAAGGAACTTCTACAACTCATAAACACTTTCAGCAATGTAGCAGGATACAAGATTAACTCAAAAAAAATCATAGCCCCTTGTACACAGATGATAAAAGGGCTGAGGAAGAAATCAGAGAATCAACACCCTTCACAATAGCCACAAATGGCATAAAATATCTTGGAGTAACTCTAACCAAACAAGTGGAAGACTTTTACAACAAGAACTTTAAATCTTTGAAGAAAGAAATTAAAGAAGACACCAGAAAGTAGAAAGACCTTCCATGCTCTTGAGTAGGTAGAATTAACATAGTAAAAATGGCAATCTTACCGAAAGCAATCTACAGATCCAACGCAATGCCTATCAAAATCCCAACAAAATTCTTCAAAGACCTTGAAAGAACGGTACTCAACTTCATTTGGAAAAGCAAAAAACCCAGATAGCCAAAACAATCCTGGACAACAAAAGAACTTCTGGAGGCATCACAATCCCTGACTTCAAACTCTACTACAGAGCTACAGTACTGAAAACAGCCTGGTATTGGCATAAGAACAGACAGGAGGACTGGTGGAACCGAATAGAAGACCCGGATATCAATCCACACATCTTCGAACACCTGATCTTTGATAAAGAAGCAAAAAATATCAAATGGAAAAAAGAAAGCATATTTAACAAATGGTGCTGGCATGACTGGATATCGACATGTAGAAAAATGAAAATAGACCCATATGTTGCTGATGGGGTAGGTATGATAAATAACCTGGCCAGTTCAAGAATAATAATTATATTTTAATGGTTATAAGGGGAAACTCACGCTACAAAAGTGGCAGGTCTGACTTCCTATCTGTCTGGCGGGAGTCACACAGAGAGAGCGAGCATCTGGGTCCTCCCAGTTTTTTCCTCCTGGGCTCCAGGTAGCCACACCTTAACTAGATGTGATTGGTTGACAGAGTTTCCCCATCACCCATATCTATCTCCATGCATAAAACTCAAGTCCAAATGGATCAAAAACCTCAACATAAAGCCAGCCACACTCAACCTTGTAGAAGAGAAAGTGGGAAGTACACTTGAACGCATTGGCACAGGGAACCACTTCCTAGATATAACCCGATCAGCACGGACACTGAGAGAAACAATTAATAAATGGGACCTCCTGAAACTGAAAAGCTTCTGTAAAGCAAAGGACACAGTCAATAAGACAAAATGACAGCCTACAGAATGGGAAAAGATCTTCACTAACCCCACATCAGACAGAGGTCTGATCTCCAAAATATACAAAGAACTCAAGAAATTGGACACCAAAAGATCACATAATCCAATAAAAAAAAATGAGTACAGACCTAAACAGAGAACTCTCAACAGAGGAATCTAAAATGGCTGAAAGACACTTAAGGAAATGTTCAACATCCTTAGTCATAAAAGAAATGCAAATCAAAACAACTCTGAGATTCCATCTTATACCTGTAAGAATGAGCAAGATCAAAAACACTGATGACAACTTATGCTGGAGAGGTTGCGGGGAAAAGGGAACACTTCTGCATTTCTGGTGGGAATGCAAGCTGGT
The DNA here is from genome assembly GCA_004026605.1 of Ondatra zibethicus. NCBI lineage: Eukaryota > Metazoa > Chordata > Mammalia > Rodentia > Cricetidae > Ondatra > Ondatra zibethicus. Next base: position 44,489 of record PVIU01016100.1, on the reverse strand, counting down.
ACGACCCCTTTGGATATCAGTGTGGTGATTTCTCAGAAAATTAGGAAACAACCTTCCTCAAGATCCAGTAATACCACTTTTGGGTATATATCCCAAGGATGCTCAACCGTGCCACAAGGACATGTGCTCAACTATGTTCAAAGCAGCTTTGTTTGTCATAGCCAGAACCTGGAAACAACCTAAATGTCCCTCGATCGAATAATGGATAAGGAAAATGTGATACATTTACACAATGGAGTACTACACAACAGAAAAAAATGACAGCTTGAATTTTGCAGGAAAATGGATGGAGCTAGAAAACATTATTTTGAGTTAAGTAACCCAGACCCAGAAAGACAATTATCACATGTACTCTCTCACAGGTGGTTTTTAAACATAAAGCAAAGAAAGCCAGCCTACAAACCACAATCCCAGAGAATGTAGATAACCACGCGGATACGAAGAGAGACTTACATAGATATAATCTACATGGGAAGTAGAAAGTATAAAAAGACAAGATCTCCTGAGTAAATTGGGAGTATGGGGACCTTGGGAGAGGATTGAAGAGGAGAGGAGAGAGTCAGGGAGAGGAGCAGAGAAAAACGTAGAGCTCAATAAATATCAATAAAAATAAATAAATAAATCCATTAATTCCATGAGAATAGTATAAAATTTTTATTTTTGGACAGGATAATGAGAGTTTTGATCCACTCTACTTAAATTTTCTCATTTGTAACCTATCTTTCCTGATTTATTTGTATCAGTATAGAATGTAGGGGCTCCAAATATTGGTGTTTCCCACACAATGTGAGGAAGGATCCAGCTAGTTCTCTTTATAAGTTGAATTATCTTGTTTGGGGGATAATTGTCCTTAATCTCTCCAAAAAATTACTGCAAGCTTTTTACTTTCTGCTCATAAATTGTCAATTTTATCAATATTTGAAGGTCTTACAATTTCTGCTTGGTCTATTCCTGCTAATTGACAAAGTTTCATTTTTCCCTAAAATCAACTCAGAGACCTTTATAGTATTTAACTTTTTACTCCATTTATGTGGTAAAAAGATCCATTCTAAGATAATATTTTCCCTCTGCATTAATAGTCTCATAGAAGAATGAATAGAGGGTAAAATAACCAGAATGCAATCAAGCTCTGGATCCTGACAATCCAAATGTGCATCCTCTAATTTCCTTTCCACCAAAGCCAATTCTCTCTAGATTCAGCTGATAATTCTCTTGGACTGTTTAAGTTCTTGTCACCATCCAAGGTTTTGAACAAATTACTCAGTTCATCATTTTTTACCCCAATAATAGGCCATAGTTAGAAAATGTCTCCCAGCAATCTTCAAGAGTCTGCAAACAATCTCTCCTAATTTACATTTTTTGGGGTCTAATTTTTTGTAGATGTATTTTATATCCTAAATTGTTAATAGAGTCTCCTGTATTTTTTCAGGAGCAATTTGTGATCCCCAACAAGGCAAAATTTTCTTTTCCTCTTCAAACATTCTACCTACATTTGAATCAGCTGGTAAGATGTTGTCCATGTAATGATAAACTAGAGATTGAGGAAATTGCTTATATATCATTTCCAATGTCTGACATACAAAATACTGGCACAGGGTGGGGCTACTTAGTATTCTCTATGGGAGAATCTTCCATTGATATCTCTTAAAGGACTGAGAATTATTAAGTATGCACCTTAAAGGCAAATTTTTCTCTATCTTTTTCTTGTAAAGATATAGTGAAGAAACAATCTGTTAAATCAATAATTATAAGAGGTCATCCTTTAGGTAACAGAGAAGGCAAATGAATTCCAGACAGTAGAGAGCCCATTGGCTGAATCACCTTATTAACAGTTCTTAGATCTGTTACTATTATCCATTTTCCAGATTTCCTTTTAACAACAAATACAGGAGAATTCCAAGGACTGGTTGATTCTTCAATATGCTGAGCATTTAACCGCTCCTGTGCCAGCTGTTCTAAGACCTGCAATTTCTCTGTTCGTAAACACTCAAACCATACAGGTTCTTCTGTCAACCATTTTAAAGGTGGGGTTGTTGGTGCCTTTAAAAAATGAGCAGCTGTTGTACCCTGTTTTTCTTCAATCTGAATGGTCTGTGATTGTTCTTTATAATGCCTTCTAATATTTTCCCTAGAAGCATACATTAATTTATGGTTTGTTTCTAAGATTGGAGGAAGGTTAGTCTGAGTATCCTATTGCTGTAATAAATCACAGTCCCATAAATTTATTTCTATATTAGCCATGTATGGCTTTAAATTTCCTCTCTGTCCTTCTGGCCCTATACATTCAACCCATCTTGTGCTCTGTTTTACCTGAGATAAAATTCCAATCCCTAAAAGCTGAACATTCACCTCCCAAAGTGGCAAATTTGGATGCCAAAATTCTGATGAAATTATTGTTACATCTGCACTTTTGACTACAAGACCTTCAATTACAAAGTTATTTATTCATATTTTTAAGTTTGGTCTTTGTTCTTTATGGAAGCTTGCCAAAATAACTGCTTTATGGTTTCCTGACTTTTTTGTTCTCTCTTATATAGCTGTACTATCATCCAGAGCAGTATGGTTTCTTACATTAGGCATTAGGTTCTTTAATTGCTCTGAGACTGAGTTTCTTCTACAATGTCAGGAAATGACTAAACCAGATTTGGCATGGGAGTCTATAAGAGGCCCCTCAAGGTGTTTCCCAAAGGTAAAGTGGTGTAAGAGGTCCTTCTGACTATGTGTTGCTTTCATTGGTTGAATAAAGAAACTGCCTTGGCCTTTTGATAGGGCAGAACTTAGATACATGGAGTAGACCGAACTGGATGCTGGGAAGAAGAGCAGTGTAGCAGACGCCATGAAGCTCCTGCCTGAGACTGACGCTGGTTAGAATCTTTCTCCGGTAAGCCACAACCTCATGGTGTTACACAGATTGGTAGAAATGAGTTAGATCAGGATGAAAGAGTTGGCCAAGAAGAAGCTAGATATAATGGGTCAGCCAGTAATTTAATTAATACAATTTTCTGTGTGATTATTTCAGGGGTTAAGCTAGCCGGGCGGCCGGGAGCTGGGAGGCCCAGACAAAAAGCAGGCCCTCTCACCTCACAGTACAGTAAAGGGTAACCTTGGCTGTCCCTTGTTGATCTATATTCATTAGACCAATGCCTGCCCTTGTCACACCTTCTGCATAATCCAGAAGGGAGGGGTGCTCTGTTTGAATTATGCTTAGGAAAAAGATTGTTTCTAGGAATGTCCTGTTTACAATCTCTTTTTAGGTGACCTTGTTTACTGCAATTGAAACACTTGACATTTTGATTTTTCTACAAATCTCTGGAAGTCACCTCTCCTATTCAAGCATCATCATGGTCATGAGATTCAATATTGATTGTATCTTGGATCCATTCCTCCAAGGGTACTCGTCTTGCCTTCAATGGCCTTATTACCCTTTTGCATTGTGCATTAGCATTTCAAAAGCCAAAGGTTCAATTATTATTTGTCTAGCTTCTGAATTTGGTATCATTCTATTTACTTGTGGGGTCAATCTTTGTAAGAAATCTGTGAAGGTTTTCTTTGGGCCCTATACAACTTTAGTAAATGACTCAATTTCCTTTCCTAATTCTTCAATTCTGTCCCAAGCATTCAAACCTGCCAGATGGCATAAAGCCAAAGTGTGGTCACCATATAGAGATTGCCTTTGTACATTAGCATCATCTCCCTCGCCAAGAAATTGGTCTTGGGAGATTTCCATACCTCTAGCCCTATGTTGTTGTTCAATGGTCTTAGCCTCATCTTTTCACCAGGTCCTCCATTGTAATTGAGGACCAGGCTCCAAGCCTGCTGAAACCATGTCTTTCCAGTCTCATGGGACAATTCTGTTACTAGTTGACCATGAGTTTAACATCTGCTTCACAAAAGGTGAATGCATATCATATGAGACTGTCACTTTCTTGAATCTCCTGAAATCTAACATTCCACAGGATTCCAGGCAGCTCTTGCACAGCCTTGGGGATATCTATCACTTGGCAGTTGTTCTGTAAGGTTACTGAATAAATTAAAGTTGGTTGCTTGAAAACCTTAGACTATTCCTCTCTAACCTTTAAATACAGTGCTGAGATTGGTTCCCCCTTTTAATTCCTCTATTTAGATACGAATATCTCCATGATTTGCTTTAATAAGTTTCCCCAAACTTGTATAATAGCATTTTTAATGATAAAACAAAATGATAATGCTGATGTTTACAATTGACATTACATAAATCCCATCTAAAGTAGTTATCCTCTCATTTAATTGTTCTATTTTCAAACTGTCCAGCATGTTATCATACAGAGACCTAACTCCCTCCACTGTAATAGCGTTTCCCCCCGTTTTTTTTTAAATATTTATTTATTTATTATATTTATTTATATATTGTATAATATATATATAATATATATATGTATATAATATTATATATTGTATAATAATATATTTATTTATATATTGTATAATATTTATTATACAATATTCTGTCTGTGTGTATGCCTGCAGGCCAGAAGAGGGCACCAGACCCCATTAAAGATGGTTGTGAGCCACCATGTGTTTGCTGGGAATTGAACTCAGGACCTTTGGAAGAGCAGGCAATGCTCTTAACCTCTGAGCCATCTCTCCAGCCCCTCCCCTTTTTTACTGTAGGGAAAAAACTCCCTCTCTCCCTCTTTTAAACTAATTCCCTTCTTTAAGATTCCCAATTGTCTCACCAAATCTGCTGACAATGACAGTGGACCCTGAGGCTGCGTAGCACCTCTGATCAGAGAACACAGGCAGTGCACAGGCTGCTGGGCACAGCTGCAGCTGCAGCTTATAGCCATGAGCTGGGAGTGTGTGGCAGTGGCAGCGACACTAGAAGCCTAAGTGGGTGTCATGGCAGCTACCTAGGGGGTTCAGGGGGAGCCCACAACCCACAGGGGAGAGGGAGTCAGCTGCCTGAAAAACACACACGGGATTGTGTGGAAGAAGTGCAGGTGTGTGGCAGTGTGTGGCAGGAGCTGTCCAAAGGCAGAGCCAGCCAGTCTGGGGTAGGAAAGTCCAGCTGTGGCCTTTGGAGCCTCTGGAGGTTGGGGCCTGTGGAGTTTGCTGCAAAGAGGGCTGCAACAAAAAAATTCAAATTCGCTTAAAGGCTTAAGGAAAAAAGAGAGGAGAACCTAGCCAGCAAGACGGTGACTCTGGCAGGAGCCCTGCGTGCAGAGCTGGCCACCATCAAACAGCTCTTTTTGTGAATTCACGCACCACACTGGGCACCAAATGTAGCACAAATTCTAATTGGTCTTAATAATAAAAACCCAGAGCCAGATATGGGGTAAATGTTGAAAGATCAGACAGACAAAGGAACAGGCCACAGCCACTTCTTAGCTCTGTGAAATCCTCAGACAGAAAAAAGGGCCCAGCTCCTGTCTTGTCCCTCCTTATATTCCTCCCTCTGCCTGGCCTTATTACTCTTGCCTGTCTGTATAGACCGCCAGACCTCTATGGTTAACTGATCTTCAGGCAAGCTTTATTTGTTAGAACACAAACAAGATATCACCACAGGTTCCTCTTAAGCACAGCCAAGGTGCATTTCAGAAGCAGTTAGGTCATCTTAAATGTAATTGGTTAAGCAAGCATCAGTTATATTAGTACATTTCTAATTGGCTGGGGTTGGCAGGGGCTGGCTAGAGCTACAGTTCGTCCCTCTTTGGACAATTCCCAAGGTCTGTCCTTATTTGGCCATTGCCTTGAGATACTATTGGAGATGCTCTGGGCTTGGCACATGCTATCTCCCTCCCCCCCAATGTCAGGGGCATTGAAGATGATTGACCATTGTTCCTGGTTCTTTCAGAAACAGGTTGTTCAGTCTCAGGAAACTGAAAGTGAGACCTGATCTCTGACAGAAGACGGAGCAGCCTGTTACAGTGTCTGCTCGGCTCTCTCAAAAATATATGTATAACTTAAGAACTGAAGTAGTGAAAGAATATAATAATGAGATTGCCTATTAGATGCGTTAGTTTCTGCCACAGCAGCAGCCTGCCTCAGCTGCGAAAGCAGGTACACCATCACCTGCCTGCAGGTGCCTTTCAGCATTAGCTGTGCCCACCAGAGCACAGCTCGCTCTCTTGTCTGTTTCTTTTGCCTCTTCTTTCCTCCCTTGCTTCTCTTATTCCTCTTGTCTGTCTGCCTCTCTCAATTCCCTACTATGACACAGCCTTCCACTCTTTTGCTCTCCCCTCTACCAATGAGCTGTGGCACTAACTCAGTTGTGCATGGCCTGTTTGCTTAGTGGAATACCTTGGCAGGGCATGCCAAAAGGTACCCATCTAATCTTTCTTTTTATTTATGCTTTTAAACATGAGCAAATTTTTTTAATATTAAAACCCAGTAGAGCTCAAGAAATGGCTCTGCAGTTATGAGTGCATAATTGCTCTTCCAGAGGACCCAAGTTTGGTCCCCAGGCAGCTCACAACTATTTGTAATTCTAGTTCCAGGGATGAGATGCCTCCGGTCTCTGTGAGCATCTACACACACCCACAAAGGGACACACACAAGCACACATAATTAAAAAATAAATAAATCTTCAAAACAAACTCCAGCATTGGTGAGAATATGTGGGAAGGGCACACTCTTCAGGACTGATGAACGGGTTAATGGGAGCCCTATGGAGATGCTTTCACCAATGCTCTTCAAAAGCAAAAGTGCCATGCTGAGCAACGTGGGAATTCCAGCCTCACGGACCTACCTGGACAAGCAGGCAAAACTTAGGAAATAGTAATAGTTATCGTTTGTTAAACATTTAATGCCCCCTGGGCACTGGTCTAAGCCCTGTGGTAAAAAAGATTGAACCACACCTACTCACCAACAGGCTGACTGACTCTAACTTCTCTAAGCTCTTTATGTGGTCCATCTTAATCGCCAACAACTCCATAAAGCCGGTACTCCCATTAGGTCCAATTTACAAATAAGGAAGTGACAGCTGAAAAGGGGCTCATAGCAGAGCCCAGGGTTTGATTCCTGGTTTTGGCTTCAGATTCTTGTACCTGTCCTCTACACCACTGGCGCTAAGTCACCCAGTCCCGTTGTAGCCTTTGACTCTGGGGTCTGCGGAGTCAAACCGTTTGGAGGGCAGGCCCGTGCATTTGGCCCTGTTTGTTAATAGTGTTTGGAGAGAAGCAGAGGTCAGCGTCTCCGGTGTCCTTGCAGCAGGAACAAGCATGCGACTGCTCTGGGTGGAGAAGACGCTCACACAGTGAGCTTTGGCTGAGCAGGGAAGGCAGATGGGGGAGGGGTGGGAGCAGACATTGCCCTACAGAAGCCCCCGAGGTTCAAAGCTGCCAGGGTTTCACCAAGAACTTGAGGGACAGAGGCAGTGACCTCTGAGTGGCACAGGAAAGGCTCTCTGGCTGCTTCCAGAAGTTCAGTCACATCTGCTGCCTGGGCCGTGACTCAGCAGATCCAGTGTTTAGCAAACCCGGCCCAGGCAGCAAGTCCAGGGCAGTGGCTCTGGCAACATGGAGGGTACAGAGTCCTAGCCCTATTCTGCAAGTACTAGCTCTTCCCTTGAGAAATAACCAACCACTTGGGGCTTCTGGTATCAACAAACCGCAATGATTCATCCCTCTTCCCAAACCAGGGATTAACAGATTTACCCAGAGTACACTGAGGGCCAAGGCAGGCTGCAGAGCCCTGGTTTGCCCCAGCTTGACAATAACTTGCTCTTCCGCCCACTGCGGACTAGAGAGATGGTGCCGGTTAGGAGTACTTGCTGTTCTTTCTTGTAGAGGACCTGGGTTCAGCTCCCAGAATCCTTATTGAGTGGTTTATAGCTCACCTGATGTCCTCCTCTGGCGCATGCACGCATGCACACATGCACACAGAGACACATAAACAAAAATAAAGTAGATGCGCTCTGTGAGGGATGGTCTTGGAAGTTAGTGGAGGAGGAAAACCTCAGGTGGGCAAATGGAAGTCTGAGTGTCTTTACCGGGGCTGTGGGCCCTGGGGTGACACAGGCAGAGCAAATGCTTTGGCCAGGTACAAAGACTGGGTCGGGCGAGATCAGAGGGCCAGGGAAGAGGGTCTGGGAAGGGCCTCTAAATGGACTCTGGGGAACCCAGGCTAGGGAGCCTCTTCCCATCAGCCCTTCTCCCAGAAGTGACTGCTGATGAGCAGGCCAGGCACAGCTGTTTCAAGGATGCCATTCATTTCCTTCCCAGACTTCCACGCTGCCGATACCCTTTATGGCATGGACCACCCCTTACCAAGTCAGACCCAGCCGGGGCTGAAGGTCTGCTTGGCACACAGAAATTACCGAACCAGCTCACCACCTTTGAAGGGCTGCTTACATTGGCTCTCTTCCAGCAGGGAGGGTGTAGAAATGTGTTCTCTCTACAAGGAATTCCAAGGGTTTAGTTTATTTGCTTGCCTTGCTCCACGCACCTGCCACCGCTACCACCTGTGGGCGTCTGGGGTGTTTCATATGCAGCTATGGTGCCCACACTCTGGTTTCTCATTCAGATGCTGGCTTAGTTTGATTTCTATTGCTGTGGTAAAACCGTATTACAGAAAGCAGCCTGGGGAGGAAAGGGTTTATTTGGCCTGCAGGTTACAGTCCATCTTCAGGGCAAGTGAAGACAGGAAGTGAAGCAAAGGCCATGGAGGAGTGCTGACTGCTGGGTGCTCAATCTGCTTTCTTACGCCACCCAGGACCACTAGCTGCTGAAGGGGGCGACACCGCCCACAGTGGGCCTCCCACATCAATCATCCATCAAGAAAGTGATACCCATTTTTCAAACCCAGCCGTTTCGGCTCTGGGGTACATCGTAGCTATTCTATGAAGATCCATAGGGTGTATTCAAGAGTAGGAAGAGGCTGGCCTTGTGGAAACCCGGTTATGGCAAACCTTCCGAGGCTGGAGTGCCTGCAACAGAACCAATGATCCTTCTATCTCTCTGATGAGGCCAGGCCCTCAGATGGAGGAGGGAAGACTGGAGTGGAGTCTCCTATTATTACATTTATGACTGCTTGGTTCGTGGTCCATGACTCAGGAGCCTACTGGTTTATAGGTTGGTAACTGCCATGGGTAGTTTTCTTTGTCAAGTCAGCACACACTCGGGTCATGTGGGAAGAGGGAGCCTCAGCTGAGAAAATGCCCTCATCATATAGGCCTGTGGGCATTTTCTTGATAATGACTGATGTGGAAAGGCCCAGGTCACTGTGGGCAGTTCCACCCTTGAGCAAGTGAGCCTTGGAGGAACAAGTTAGCCGAATGTGAGTCTGGAGAGCAAGTCCATGAGCAGCTTCCCCCATGGTCTCTGCTTGAGTTCCTCTCTCCAGCTCTGGCCCTGCTTGAGTTCTGGCCTTGGCTTCCCTCAGTGATGGACTGTGATCGTGACTTGATCCTTCCCAAGTTGCTTTTGGCCATGGTGTTTATCACAGCAATAGAGAGCAGACTAGAACAGCACTCTAAAAAGATTGGCTTCGATATCAGTGCCTCAGCTGGACAGCTGCCTGGCTTTGTGAGCTCTTTCAGCCATTGGATTACCAGGCAGAAAAGGGGAGCAGATGCTAAATGAAGGGATTTAAGACTCTGAGGAAATAGTGTTGCCATTACATAACAGGGTCAGGGAGGAGGGCGGATACTGTGCAGGGCAACGCTCAGGGGCACCTTGGACCACTGTGTCCAGTAGTTAAAGTTTCTGCCACAGCAGCAGAAACAAACAGCTACAAGTGTAGATCCTCCAGGATCCTCCATAAGGAAAGAGCCTGGGCCAACTGGAGTCTGGCTGTGTAACATACAGTGAGGTGGTAACCCCAGCCCAAAGCCGAATGCTTGTGCGCGCTGACTGTGTGCCTCTCTCATCGTGAGTTCCCACATCTGCTCTGTGGGGAAGACAGTAACACATACCTGACATAGTAATTGTGAGAATTAAATGATGCCTGTAAAGTCCTTAAAACAGGGCCCAGCATGTAACAAACACTATAAATGTAGGCGATTAACAAAGTAAAGGAGTAAGACCCAAAAAGGCAGCCATAAATACCATCATAGCCTCGGGACCAGGTGTAAAACTGAGACCAGCGCACAGAAAATTCTGTGCAGAGATGCTTATGAGTTTTATTTGGAATAGGAAAAAACTGGAAAGGAAACAAGCACAGATGCCCTTGAAGCTACTGAATGATTAAACAAGCTGTAGCAATCCACATCCCCATGTGTTTACTACTCAGCAGTAAACAGAGCTCTAGATACTCATGGCAACCTGAGGGGCTCTACAGAACACCACGCCAGTGACAAAAGCCAATTGTAGAAGGTTACACAGTGCATGGCCATGTGTAGAACATTCCTGAATCGACAGCCTCACAGTGATAAGCTAACTGGTGGAGGGGAGAGTGTGAGCCTGGCACCTGAGGGACCTTGGTAGGGACAGAAATGTTCGGTATGTTTACAGGGTGGCACATGGCTGTTATCCAGCACTTGGGAGCTTGAGGCAGGAGGATGGTGAGTTTGAAGCCAGCATAGGGCTGGGAATGACGAAAAGAAAAATATTCTTCATATTGGCGGTATCAACGTCCACGTCCTGGCTGTCGTAGTGTACTAGAACTGTAGGTGTTGCTGCTGAGGAAGTGTATAAAGGGGACCCTGCTGCTGTCTTGTTTCTCACGACTATAGTTATAACGAAGAACAAAGTTTAATTAAAATATGGTACCCAGGTGTGGTGGCACACGCCTGTAATCCTGGCACCTGGCAGTCAGAGGCAAGCAGATCTCTGGGAGTTTGAGGCTGGCTTGCTCTCCATAGTGAGTTCCAGGTCAGCCAGGGCTGCATAGCGAGACCCTGTATCGGGGTGCGGGGAATGGGGGGAGTATAGCTGAGTGGTATGAGTGTATGAGTACTTGATTCAATACTCAGTACTCTGACCCCTTCAGAATGGGTGGGGTACAATGGGAGGGTGTAGCTCAGGTGGTAGACTCCTTGGCTGGCAGGTACAGAGTCCTGGCTTTGATCCTCAGCACTACCCAGACAGTATGGTGGTGCATGCTTGTGACCTCAGAACTCTGGAGGTAGAGGCAGGGGGTCTGTGGTGTTGTGTCACACTGGTTGCACGACATAGAGAAACCAAGTTGGAACTGGCCTGGAAATTTCTTTCCTAGTGGCTAGCTTTTGTAGCCAAAAGGTACCATGCAAGTCCTTCCTGGGGGAGAAGACTCATGGGTGGACTCGTTCAGTGGTGAATGTCATAGCCACAGGACCAAGCTGCCTGGCAAGATGTGCCCACAGGCACAATAGTGGTGTGGCTGGTCTGGGTTAACCAGCCGCTCTTTGATAGCATTTGAGGCTTGCTCCACAGGAGTGAATTCATGCCGGGTACTCTAAACCTTGTTAAAAACCCATATCTGCAGAGGTCATAGGTATGTGTGTGTTTTAAGACATTTTCTAATCTCGATTTGCGGTTTCTTTTATTTTAACACAGGCTTAAGTATTTACTTCTCATAATCATTTTATTCCTCAGTATTTTATGTTTTTCTGAATAGTATTCCATATTTCACTGTCTTTTTCTTTTTGTTTTTTCGAGACAGGGTTTCTCTGAGGCTTTGGAGCCTGTCCTGGAACTAGCTCTGTAGACCAGGCTGGCCTCGAACTCACAGAGATCCGCCTGCCTCTGCCTCCCGAGTGCTGGGATTAAAGGCGTGCGCCACCACCGCCTGACTCACTGTCTTTTTTTGAGACATGGTCTCTCTATTATGTAACTCTGGCTGTCCTAAACCAACCAGGTTGGCTGGGATTCACAGAGATTCATTTTCCTTTGCCTCCCTAGTGCTAGAATTAAAGGTGGGTGCCACGATGCCTAGCTATGCCATTTGTTTTAATGTATGTATGACATCTTTTAGGATTTTTCCTTGTGAGAAGTCATATTAACTATGCATATTTTGGGGACTCCTCAGCTTGAACCACAAGTTTTGTGCATGCTAAGCGTGTGTTCTACTAATTAAAATGATTTTTTAAACTTATTTTTATTTTGTGTGTATGGGTATTTTGCCCACATGAATGGTTATGTAACCCTTGTGTCCTTGGTGCTCAAGGAGTGCAGAGGGGGCAGTAATGAGCCATCTCCCAAATAAAGACATGGACACTTCTTAGTAATTATCAAAGCTTGTCCTTTATCTTAGCCTTATACCCAACTAGCTCTTATAACTTAAAGTAACCTATTTATATTAATCTACCTTCCATCACATGGCGTTACGTGTCTTCCGTCTTCCACCGTCTGCTTCCTCTCCATGTCTCCGTGGCCTCTTTCACAGACCTGCAATCATCTCCTCCTTTCTTGCTTTCTCTGCCTAGAAGTCCTGCCTATACCTCCCGCCTAGCTATTCGTTGACTCAACATATTATTACATCAATCACAGCAATACACCTTCACAGGGTGCACAAATGTCCCAGCAGAGGGCGCCAGATCACAGCTCCTGAACTGGGGTCACACATGCCTGTCATCACCCCGTGAGTGCTGGGAACCAAACCCAAGTCCTCTGCAAGAATGAGTGCTCTAAGCCAAGGGGCCACCTCTCCAGTCTCCCAGTACATTAATCTTTTAAATAATCTGCTCATAAATGGTTGTTAAATGTTATTACAGTTTACTTCTTCTTCCACTGAAATAATTATATAATCTGTTCCTCCCTCTTTCTTTCTCTCCCTCCCTCTCTCCCTCCCTCTCCCCTTTGGTTTTTCTTTTTCTTTTTTCTTTTTTTGACAACTTGTAGGAACTTTATTTTCCTTCCACCCTTTTCCCTTTGCTCAGGTGTCTGCAGAGGAGCTCAGGACCACTCAGTGGTGGCTCCAACCCTCGGTGGCCTGCGCTGTGGGAGCTGCTGACCAATCCTCAGTGGCTGGCTGAGCAGTCCAGTCAGTAGGGAACTGCTGAATGGGTACCAAGGGCACCTGCACACCCTCAGCCCAGTCAACCACCTCTGGCTGAGCAGCAGTGAACTCAGGAGCTGGCACGGTCCATTCACCCTGAAATTCCTCCTTGGTCACAGCCTTCTCAGCAGCAGCCTGTTCTTCCTTCTCAATCTCCTCTGGGTCCCTATAGAAGTAAAGATCAGGCATAACCTCCCATGGGTGTGCACGGGAGATTGTGCCACGCATGCGGAGTACTTCCCGGGCCAGCATCCACCACATCAGACCCACTGAGCGAGTTCCCTTGTTGTTGCACGGGATGGCGATGTCCACGCAGCGCAGAGGTGAGTCTGCGTTACACAGGGCAATGGTGGGCAGGTTCACATAAGACGCCTCTGTGAGGGGCTGGTGGTCAGCCCTGGGATCGCTCACCACTAGAAGCCGTGGCTCCCTGAAGGCTGCCTGGATCTGGTTAGTGAAGGTCCCTGGGGTGAAACAGCCAGCAGTCGGAGTTGCTCCCGGGGCGGCAGCAAACTTCAGCGCAGCTCGCTGCCCAGTGTTCCTGGAGGAGATGACGCTGACATCAGCAGGGTTCTCAAAGGCAACAGTAGCCCGAGCTGCCAGCAACAGCTTCTCCCAGGTCCTCTTCAGATTGATGATGTAGATGCCATCGCTTTTCCTTTTGTAGATGTACTGCTCCATATGGAAGTCGAGGTTGGTGCCACCTAAGTGGGTTCCTGCAGCGAGGAATTTGAGGACATCCTCCTCCTTCATCTGCCGGACATCAAGGGCTCTGGACATTGTGTTAAGTTTCCCTTTAAGTTACATTGGGAATCAAGAACAACGCCGTATTGACCCGACCTGGGGCAGCGTGGAAAGCCCCCTTGGTTTTTCAAGACAAGGTTTCTCTGTGTAGCCCTGGCTGTCCTGGAACTCACTCTATAGACCAGGCTGGCCTTGAACACGGTGATCCACCTGCCTCTGTGTCCTGAGTGCTGGGATTACAGGTCCAGGCAACCACTGCCAGCCATCTCTCTCTAAACTTATTTATTTGTTCTTCTTTCATATATTACATTCTGACTACAGTTTTCCCTCCCTCCTCTCCTCCCAGTCCCTTCCCCCATCTTCCCCTCTCCCCCCCCACCGGATCCACTCCTCCTCTGTTTCCTTTCAGAAAAGAGCAGGCCTCCCAGGGCTATCAACCAAGCATGGAACAAGTTCCAGTAAAATCAGGCACAAACCCTCACATCAAGGCTGGATTTAAAATGGTTGACTAGAAAGCCTGTATTGGTGGAGCAGTGGCCCTTAACTAAAGAAAAATTACGGGTGCTTGAGCAACTGGTACAAAATAGTCAGATGCTAAGCACAGTGAGGAAACTACCAGCCCTTGGAATTCTCCTGTATTTGTAATAAAAAAAGATCTGAAAACGGAGAATGTTGGCTGATTTGAGAGCTATTAATAAGATAATTCAACCTATGGGATCTTTGTGGCCTAGGATTCCTTTACCTTCTTTATTCCCTAAAGATTGGCCTAGTGTAGTTACTGATTTGCAGGGTTGCTGTTTACTGTTCTTTTATAAGAACAGGATAGAGAAAAATTTGCTTTTATAGTTTCTGCTATAAACAATGCCCAGCCAGGGAGATGATATCATTGGAATGTCCTCCCACAAAAAAGAAAAAGAAAAAAAAAAGTTACATAGCCCAACCTTAGGCCAATATTTTGTAAATCAACACTGGAAGTGGTATGTAAATAATTTCTTCAATATATTATATATCATGATGTAGATAATATTTTATTCGTTGCTTCTGATACAGATACCTTAGAAAAAATACTTATTGTGGTACAGAAAATTTTACCCTGTTGGGGATTGCAAATTTCTCCTGAAAAAAATACAAAGAGGAGATTCTCTTAATTATTTAGGATTTTAAATTGAATAAACAGAGAATTCAGCCACTAAAGGTACAGATTAGAAGAAATCAGTTGTGAAAAGGGCACCTGTTTCTGGGGCAGAGAGAAGCAAGATGGGCGTGCCACGCTGAGAAAAGGTACCATGTCACATGGCAAAGCACAGATAAGAAATATGGGTAAGTTTAGATGTATCAGTTAGCTAGTAACAAGCATGTGCTGTTGACTAATGATTTTTAATTCATATTAAGTCTCCGTGTTTGCTCTTTGGGAACTGGCAGGCAGGAAAGAAACATCTGCCTACACCACATGGTTACTCATAACCATTTGTGGCCCCAGTTCCAGGGGATCCAACTTGCACACAGGCAAAATATTCATAAACTCCCTGTCTCCTATGAAGGGACTACCAACAATGAGTGATTCTCATGACTAGGGAAAAACAAATGACATTTCCCAAAAAGGGACCTTTAATACTGAGTTATTCCTGCTCTAAGGGAAAAAAATAAGAATCTTTTAAATCAAAGTTAAGCAAACAGACTACAAAATTCCAAGCTCTGGGCTTGCTGTGCCTGTCCAGGCTGCAGCAGTGAGGTCCACCTCGGGATTCTTTGTGACTCAGGTGCTGCTCTGTGCTGGCTGTCTCTGCAAGAGCTGACAGGTGTAGGACCCAACCACGGTAAGCTTGATAGAAGCAGAGCACCTAAAGGAAGTTCTTCCAACCATTATCACCTGCCAGTGTAGGACCCAGTCAGGACAAACTCAATAGAGGCCTGAGTCTCAGTAGTTCACCCTGAGGCAATACCTGGTTCCAAGGAAAACCACAAACTGAGACTACCCAGGAACAGACCATCCAACAGAAATGCCTAACATTCCAACCTTCCAGCACACATTCACCAGGACACCCCTAGACAAATGTCAGCCAATCAGGGATCCTGAACCTTAGAAATCCTTTACTGTAATGGTCTGCTCTGTCCCTTTAAGAGACAAGCCACGCCCACTCCCCCCTTCTGCCAGGCAAGCTGATCTTCAGCTTCCAGCCTGAGTCTCTTCCCTTTTCCGTCTCTCCCCTAAAGAGGCAGCTTCTGCCTGGCTCCATTCTCCCCACTTCTCCCCTTACCCCTCTCCCTGTCTCTCTCTCTGTCTCTCTCTGTCTCTGTTTCTCTCTGCTCTTCCCCTTTCTCCCTTTACCCCCTCTCCCCTTCCCTTCCATAACCCACTAAATAAATATCCAACTTCACTCTGCATGGCGTGCCTATCCATGTCTCTGTCTCTCGCCCACCACCTGGCTCCCTGCCCGGGACCAGCCGCCTTTGGAGACCTGAAGCATGGTCTTGTGGTATGCCCATCTGTCTGTCTCTACTCATGGGACTTGCTGCCCCTCATGGCCCACTTGGGAACTGCGCCATCCCTGCCTGGAACTGGCTGCTCTCGGGACCACTGCCCAGTGCTGCTGCTTGGGGACCTGCAGTGTTTCTGCTACTGCAGCCCCTCGGGGATCCGCAGCATTTTCACTTAATCCATTATGAACTTGTTAAAAGCCCCCCCATCTCCCCAAAGCTATAGGAATTATTCACTGTCAGTCTCACCAGACCAACAGCTCCATTATTTCCAAGGGAAATAACCGGGCTGACCAAGCAGCTAGAACAGCAGCCTTCCAGAACCCAAACCTACCTCAGTCACCTCAGGGGGTTCATACAGTACAGCCCACATTCTCGTAGACACCCCCTGACACCCAGCAAATTCTGTCCTACCTACATCAGCTCTTTCATCCTAATAGCAAAGCTCTGTTTTATTTTGTTAAGGCTCACCTCCCACCCCTGAGGATTTAGAGTTCTTAAAAACTATCACTGCCTCTTGTAAAGTCTGTCAAAGGTCAGATCCCAAGACCAAATATCGTAGCTTCCCTTTTCCCAGTGAAGAGACCCCCAGTAAGGGGAGACCCTCCAGCTGACGCTCCCCACCAAGAGAAGACTCCAGTCGACTTTGGCTGCACAAGCAAGAGGCATTTATTAGTTGGTTACACAGGCCTGCGGATGCTGCAGCAATCAGGTTGCTGAGCATGCCGGGCTCAGAGAACAAAGCAGTTTATATAGGATTTTGGGGCAGGCAGCTTTAGGGTACCCAGCAACAAGTATTTCATTGGTTAATTCATATAGAGCATAGGGTTATTTTGGGGCGCAGTGATTTGTTTCACTTTGGATTCCACAAAAACAGACATGACGAGGACACTGTGTTTGGCAGGGTCTTACTGCCCTTCTTTATCACTCCTATTTTGGCTATCCCGGGTGGGCTAGCTGGTGAGTCATGGGTCATGGTGCCCATCTGTTGCTCCCCTTTATCTTTTGGTCCTTGACTGACTAGGAGAGTACCTAACTTTGACTTTATTTCTTTTATTTTTTAATTCTTTCACCCAGCCACCAGGCCAGGGGCTTCCTTCTGGGGACTAAGTGGCAGCTTGATTTTACTCATATTCCCACAGTCAGATGGGTTAAATATCTCTCGCTTTTGGTAGATGCCACGTCTGGGTGGACTGAAGCGTTCCCACCACTAACAAGAGGGTCCAGACAGTTTCTGATGTTCTTCTCCAGGAAATTATCCCCTGGTTTGGAATCCCAACTTCTCTTCAGTGGGATAATGGCCCAGAGTTTACTTCCCAGATTTCTCAAACTTTGTCCAAGGCTCTTAACATTACCTGGCATTTTCATATCCCATACCATCCTAGGTCCTCAGGGAAGGTAGAACGAACTAACCATTCCTTTAAAAATGTTCTTGTTTCAAGGAGCTTCACCTTGACTGGGTAAAACTTTTGCCTCTTGCCCTTCTTAGGCTTAGGGCTCTCTCCAAAAGCCCCCTTTTCATCACGCCCTTTGAACTCATGTATGGGTGGCCAGTTTTAACCCCCTGACTCTCACCTAAAACCTCTCCCCTTCCTAATCATCTGCTTATTCTGCTGTTATCCCATCTTCGCTCCCTATTATGGGATTATAATGTGCTAATTTATGCCCACTGCTGATTAAAATAGAGAATCAGAAACTATTCCCTCCCCCAGACCAATGCCCTTCATCCCTTTCCCCTAATGGCAGGGCCCCTTTAAAGTAATTTTTGTAACTCCCACAGCTACCAAGCTTGAGGGACTTCCTCATTGGATTCACCTGTCCACCTTAACCCTTTTAATCTTCCAGCTCAGGATACTCCCTTGTATACAGTAATTCAAACAGGGCCCTGCTCCCTTAAGTTCCAGGGCACCAAGATCAGCCACTTTTTCTCCAGTTCCAGAAAAATAAAAGTCTCATCACCATACTCAACTCTCCTGTGCCAAAAAAACTCCATATACTCTTCCTCTTTCTCCTATCTTCTTTACCAACTTCTCCACATCTCCAATGTCATGCTTAAATTTCCAGTTAACCACTCAGCTGTTATTACAGGGACCAACATTAAACATAGAGCTGGAGGTACAAGGATTGTCAAAAGCTCAGGTGGTAAGAAACAATAACGAGTTTGGAGACATTCACAGCCCCAAACTCCAAAAACTCACGAAACAGACTTTAACATAGCAGGTTTGTCACTGGCTGCAGCAGTGTCTTCTAGATGCTAAGGTAACACCATGATGCTAAGGAGAACAAGTGCCTTAAGATTTGCTTCAAGTAAAACACTGAGGCGTCTAATAGTTCCCCTTTTCAATAATTCCCCCTTCTTTTTCTCCCTCCTCCCCACCATCTTCCATTCCAACACTATATCATTGTAATCATGAGCTTTTAATATATCTAAAATTTATTTCTTTTCAAACATTTTTTTTCATAAGCTCCAGAGAGCTAATTGAACCTACCTAAACGGACCAGACTTACCCAGAATAAGTATCATTTAATTCTTCCCTTATCATTCCTGGTCTCGGGAACCCCTAGGAAATTCCCTCCTCCACCCTCCAAAAAAAAAAAAAAAACCCTCTATCTTCCATCTTGGGACTCTCCTCCCTTAATCACCGGAATCTAAAATTTTTCCAGACATAATTTTCTGCCTTTCTAGCGTCTTGCAAGGTCCAAGCTGCCAGCCAGCCATTTCCACAGAGCCCAGAAAAAACACAACAGTAATCAGCCACCCCAGGACGTGGTCAAGCATCTCAACTCTCTGACACCCACAAAGTCAGCAGGAACGGTCACAAGAGACAATGCCCCATTCTCACCCATTAAAGACCCCAAACTCCCCAAATTTTTATAATAAACAAAAGGGTGGACTGTAATGATTTCAGCCACATAAGGCTGATACTTCCGGGCTCTAGGGGTCATGCAGGTGCAGACAAACCCACAGGCAGAAGCCCCTGGGGATGTTAAAGGGCCCCACGTGATCCACGTATGACTCAGCTAAGCCTTTGCGTGCATGCATGAGCCCCTTCATCTGCGTATAACATAGCCACGTCAACCCTCTGTGCACATGCGCTAGGAAGCTTATAAAAGCTGGACGTGCCGTCTTCCTCCCTCTCTCTACACACTGACTTCCCAGGCCTGTGCTCGCTCCCTCTGATAAACTCCTAAATGGGTTTGTTGCATGTTCTGTGTTTCCTTCTCATTCACACCAGGTAATTTCACTCACCCCCACTCTGCAACTCTGAGCTCGGGGCTCTCCATTTATTCTAATATGTTGGACACATGGAAAGATCGAGTTTGCAAACTTGTATAAAATAAAGGCTCTTTGCTTTTAGATACAGGACTTGGTCTCCTTATTGGTTTTTGGGGAACTTCACAGATCTGGGCATAACACAGGCAGAGAGACCTGAGTTTTAGCTATTATAAATTTCTTATATCAGAAAGAGACTTTTCTTTTTTTCCTCTATTTCTACTGGGAATAAGCTTTTTTCTTTCCTTGTTTTTCTTTTACTGGGCCTTTTCATATTTAGGCTGTGATTAAATATTTTCCCCCTTTTTACCAGGAAATCTTTTTTCTTGATTAAACATTTCTCCTTTTTCCATCGAGAAATTTCCTTTTATTTCCTTTCCATCCCTCTTCTCTATTGGGAAGATTTCCTTTTTTATTTCCTTTCTTTCCCTTCTCTCTACTGAGAAGTTTCCTTTTTCCTTTTTTTTTTTTTTTTTTTTTTTTTTTTTTTTTTTTTTTTTTTTTTTTTTTTTTTTTTTTTTTTTTTTTTTTTTTTTTTTTTTTTTTTTTTTTTTTTTTTTTTTTTTTTTTTTTTTTTTTTTTTTTTTTTTTTTTTTTTTTTTTTTTTTTTTTTTTTTTTTTTTTTTTTT
>PVIU01016100.1:0-24370 GCA_004026605.1 Ondatra zibethicus | reverse complement strand
CCCTGCAGCCCTTCTCGGTTCTACCTGAAAAGGAGCGGTCCCCTCTGCTGACAACAGTTTCCAGCCGGAATGTGCTCCCTTTCACTTCCCTGTTCTACATCAGATCGAGCTTTAAGTGACGCCTCACTCAGCAGTGGATCCAGACCTTTGAAATTAAATTGCATAGAGTCCATATTTTTAATCGCGTGGGCTCTCCTTTCTGACCAGCTCTACTCAAAGCTCTCAACACTTGCTTCCACGCTGTCAGTTTTAACTGAACGTGAGGAGCTGCCGAAAACCAATAGCGATGTCGTTTAATTAACATCAAAAACTCTGTAGCCGTTTCTCCTTCTCTTTCACTCCGTTTCCTTTTAACAGGCATTTTAATAGCTGCACATACTGCTGCCCCTGAGATGGGAAGTCTCCCATGAGCCTACCAATCCTGCAGTTCTCTTACCCTGAGAGCGTACTTCTCCAGCCCCACAACATTGGCACGCCAAATGTTGTAGAGGGGGTGTGGAGTCACACAGGTCCACAGAAGACACAGGGCACCTCAAGGATCAATCTAGCTTTTCCAACTCCAGGGGACTCAGCCTCTCCCTGGCTGAGACACTCTCCTTTAGCCTAGGACTTTTTATTGTTATCAAACTTATACCTGTAGTAAGTTTATTTCCATATCCCAAAACATCTTATCTAAGTCTCTCAAAGGGACAATGCCAAATGCAAATTCTCAATTAAAGAATATCATGGTTTGCCATATTTTTCTCAACTAAGTTTTGCATAGGCTTTGTGGGAAACTCTCAGACTTGATTTACATATTTCAGACAGAAGGTGTTGAAGACAAAGGGCAGATTAAGGCTAGGCACCAACACTCTAAAATCAAGCCAGTTGCAGCTCTGTAGGGGTTCTTCCCTTCTGTTTATGCTGAAAGTTATGTAGCCTTACAGCAAATACAGCCTCTTCTCTATCTTTCTTTCTGTTTTACAATCTTGTGTAATTAAGCCAAAACACATTTTAAAGCCAATAAGGTTACTACTGCTAGCAAGAGTAATAGTTGCCAAAACAAGAAATCTATTAAAGTAGCTGGATGGTGGTGGCACGCACCATCAATCCCAGCACTCAGGAGGCAGAGACAGGCAGATCTCTGTGAAATAGAGGCTAGCCTGGTCTATAGAGCTAGTTGCAGGACAGCCAGGGCTGTTAGACAGAGAAATTCTGTCTTAAAAAGAAAGAAAGAAAGAAAGAAAGAAAGAAAGAAAGAAAGAAAGAAAGAAAGAAAGAACAGAAAAGAAAAAAAAAGAAAAAGAAACAGGAATCTATTAAAGTGATTCAAAGGGTTGAATGAGTCTATTGTATCCACAAGGCTTTCCAGAGTTTTTTCAAGGCCCATTATGTTCTCTGAAGTTAACTGGTTCTGCCAGGAGCAGACATGTCTCACTGTCATGAAAAGTCTTAGGTTATTAAACATTAAATGCCACATTCTGTAGGTCTCTGAAGTGTTTGAGACCATCTATCTGTCTTAATGCTTCTGTATATGACCTTGAAAACATCTGATACGACTATGTTTTACTATTAGAGATGACTATTAATTTGTATTTCTTAATTATATATTACATTTTTAAATTGTTGTGCCCAGTTCATGGGAACCCCAAAAAACCACCATGGAGACCAACTCACGGAAATGCAAAAGCAAGGTTTATTGTGTGCACAATACAAGCCAGCAGGGACCTTGTCAAAGCAACTGGCGCAGCAGCAGCAAGAGGAGATACCCTGCCCTTTTAGGGGGCATTATTTAAAGGCAAAACTCAGAAAAGTTACATTAGCAGGGTGTGGGGTGATGGGTTCAATCCTGATTGGCTCATGTCTAGGGACTTTTCAGAAATTTTGTTTTTGAACCTTGCCTGTTGCTTGTCAAGTTTTCTTATCAGCTGACCTTCGGCTGGGGACATTCTGTGGTTCTCTGTACTTTACAGAGGTACTCTGTTACTTTTGCCCCTAGCCATTTCTGAGGACTGGAATGTTTTACGAGAAATGGCTTACACAAGACAAAAGATGGAGGTGGAGGACAAAATGGAGGAGTTTTGGTTCTTCAAAATGAGCTGCATAAACATAATACCCCAAACAAGGGTAGAAATGTTCATGCAGTATAACAAATTAACTTTATATCAACATACAAAAATCTCTACCAACATAAAATATTTAAGATAGGTAGTTGCTGTTTTGGTTTAAAAGTAAATTTAATAATCTACCCTTGCATCCTATCATTTCTAAATCCTCCTTTCCCTTTTCAGAATGAGATCCTGGAATCTAATCTCCTTTGTTCAGCCTTTTCCCCTGACCATTACCTATAATAATTATAACCAACTTCCCTTAAATGATAATAAACATTAATAACCCATCTTTTGGGAATGTGGGTGTCATCATCTAGGCTGCCTCTGTTGTTTAAGGGCACTGGTAATATTTAGGGAAACCTTGAGAAAATCAGGATAATGGTTAAATCTCGGCTAGAGTAGTCTGTGAGACTGGATCATCTCAGCCAGCAGCCTTGAAGCTGTTCTGGATGTTGGATCACCTGGGCCATCCAGTTTTATTGCTGTCTGGTCCCTTGTTCTGAAAATACATAAACTTTTAAAGGTAACATCTGTATTAATACAAGTATACACTGTGCATTGTATACAAGTCAGCAAAGGGTAGTATTTTGTTTTATGTTTGAGCAGGTAAAATATACATTATGTGCCTAGTAGCTTTTTAGCTTTATTTCTTTATGTCTATAGCCAGGATTTCCAGGGGTCTTCCTTGATCAAACCTGATCATCTTTAACCTTCAACAAATCCACAGCCTCTAGTTTCACGTGGAAATGAAAGCATAACCTCTTCTCCAAAGTAACATATATTTTAACTTCCATTTTAAAGTCAAGACATTTTTAAAATATGTATATGTTGGCGTAATCCAGCAGCATTTGTAATCCAATATCTCTTAGCAACTATTGCTCCTTCTTCAGCAGTAAAAAAAATTCAAAGATAAGTAGACCAGGTTGGCCTTGAACTGTCAGAGATCCACCTGCCTCTTCCTTCCAAGTGTTGGGTTTAAAGGTGTGCACCACCACTGCCCAGCAAAATCTTTAAAAAAAAAAAAAAAAAAAAAAAGCTTTGTTAGGTCTTATGTGGAAATTCCAGGCACAATGGAACACCATCTATAAGTGGATATTTCTTTTCTGCCCACCAGTTCCCAGATAACCAACACAGAGACTTAGCATGGATTATAAATGCTTAGGACCTCAGGCTTGTTACTGCCTAACTTTAACATTTAAATTAGCCCACACTTCTCATCTATGTCTTGCCATGCGGTTTGGCACATTTTCTCAGTGTGGCGTGCCCATCTTGCTTCTCTTGCATCTCTCAAGACTCCTCAGACTATGCCCTCTTCCCCCAGGGGTCTCAGTTTGGCTGTTCAACTATTGACCAGTCAGGTTCTTTGTTAAATCAATCAGGGTGACATATATCCACACTTTGTAAAGGATTATTCCTCAATGTGGTTGGTAAGAATTGAATTCTCATCCTCTGCAAGAGCAACAAGTGCTCTTAACCACTGAGCCATCTCTCCAGCCCCAGGCACACATACCCTTGACAGGAATCCTCTCATCTCTAATCTCAACTTTGATTTGTTTGATTCAGGAGGCATTAGGGGAAATATGTTATCAAATCAGGTAGGTACCTGTGTCTGAAAAAGCTATCATGGTTGGGAGTGGAGTTTCCCCCAACCCTTCCAAAGCCTGTTTCTGAGGTTCAAGAACACTTGAAGGTGTCATGTTGGCAGAACACAGGGGACAGAATCAATGTATACATAGTTTGTTTTCCTCTGGGCATGTCTCTGGCTTCTTAGCAGGTGAGGGACTCAGAAGGGGATAGGTGGCCCCATGGTTATGGGGGATCTTGTGTCCTCCTGTGCCCACTCTTCAGAGTGCTAAAGTGGCTCTGTGAGTAGCAGCAAAAACCCTGTGGAAAATGGAATATTTTAACTATGCCTGTTTTGTGAAGGCCATTGCTCCTATTGAGAAAGCTTGGGGCAGGACTGGAGAGATGGCTCAGTGTTTAAGAGCTCTGGCTGCTCTTCCAGAAGACAAGGGTTCGCTTCTCAGCACACATGTGACAACTAACAACTGTCTGTAACTGCAACCCAGGGAATGCAACACATTCTTCTGGCTTTTCTGTGCACTGGGCACACACATGGTGGCAGATATACTGTAGGCAAAAGACAGATAGAATTTAAAAAGAAAGAAAGCTTGGGGTGGGCGAGTGGGCTGCAGAGATGGCCAGAGGTTAAGAGCACTCCCTGCTCTTCCAGAGAACCAGAGTTCAGTTGTCTGCACCCCTATCAGGAAGCTCACAGCTGCCTGTAACTGCAGCTCCAGGGGATCACGCACCCTCTTCTAGCCACCATGGGCATCCACACACATGACATATGCACACACAGATACACACACATACACACACACGGCATATGCACACATAGATACACACACACACACGACGTATGTACACACAGATACACAGAAAACACACACACACTCACATACACACGATAAAAGTAAATTTTTTTTAAAGAAAAGAATTTGAAAAGCCAGCAAGCCAAGAACATGGCATCCCATCGTTTACAAAGACCATCTTAACTCAGCTCAGGTTTCAAGCTTCTTTAACCTCAGGTAAGGTAGAACGATGGGAAGAGTTGGTGGCTGGAGACTGAGGTGGTTCAGAATGGGCACTGTGAGCCCAGCAGCTGGTCCCACAAGGTCACCATGCATGGGGGGGGGGGAGATTACACAAACCCAAGGCAAATCCATCCATAAGAACATTCATTAAAAGACTATACTCTCAGGGATCGTTTCTATAGTCCGTTACTAGAGAGGTTTCTCTGACTGTGTAGAGCACCCAAAACCACGAGGACGAGATGTAGTGTTCCCTCCTGAGCGTAAAGCCGGCTCTAGGTGCTGCTTTTCTGCAGCTGCCTCTTGCCATTGATGATTGTTCTTCTCTTCCTTCTGGGAGGGTGAGAAGAAGAGAGCGCAGTCTGAATGGAGGGGGGAAAAAAAGAACATTCATTAAATGCCCAAGTGTCTGCAGGCAGAGCTGAGTAGGATATGACTGTGGGGAGGGTCTTGACTGTCAGTCTCACAGTATCCGGAATTTACTAACCCAAGCTGAGACATCCAGGCTCATGAACTGAATAACTGATGGATTCTGGGACCTCCTATTGGTAGACAGCCATTGTCAGATTAGCTGGACCACAGCCTGAAAAGCATTCTAACCAATCCCCTTCATACACACACACATATTCATATACCCATGCATGTATACATATATATACACATACATACATATGTACATATTCATATACATGTATGTGTGTGTATTCATTCTATAAGTTATGTTTCTCTAGAGAACTCTGACTCACTAATATAAATTTTGGCACCAGGAGTGGTACTAGAACAACAGAAATATAAGAATGAATCTTTTAAATATCTGGAATAGGATGCCCAATTTGTACCTACATTTTCTTTTCTTTTTTTTTTTTTAAGGGCTTTGGCTAGATTTGTGTGTCACTTTTTTTTAAGATTTATTTATTTATTATGTATACAACATTCCTTCCATGTACACCTGCACACCAGAAGAGGGCGCCAGACCTCATTACAGATGGTTGTGAGCCACCATGTGGTTGCTGGGAATTGAACTCAGGACCTCTGGAAGAGCAGTCAGTGCTCTTAACCTCTGAGCCATCTCTCCAGCCCCGTACCTACATTTTCTGAAGCTCCCCAGTTACTGAAGCCTCTCCTAGAAGCTCAGAGAGTCCTGAAGGCCTATGGTGTGAACTGAATGCCTGTGGTGTGAACACTGAGTGCCTATGGTGTGAACTATCTTACAAAGTGAAGACAAATGCTTTTGATTATCCTGATTCACCAGCTGTGAGAGGCAATGCATTTGGTGACTCTGTAAATAAAACTTCTGACGTTTGTGGAGAAATAAGGAAAGTGACGCTGCTGTTTGGTTGTTCCTAGCATCTGAATAAATTGAAAAAGGAAGAGCCAGGCAGTGGTGGTGCACACCTTTAATCTTAGCACTCAGAAGACAGAGACAGGTGGATCTCTGAGTTCAAGGCCAGCCTGATCTTCAGCATGAATTCCAGGACAGTTAGGGCTACACAGAGGAACCCTGTCTCAGAAAAAAAAAAAAAAAAAAGCCAAAGTTTCTTCCAAAACTCATGAAAATCTCTTAACTGTAACCCCTGTAAAATCAAAATTAAAAAGATCACATACTTCCAATATACAAGGCACGGCATATACATTACTGCTCCAAAAGGGAGCATAGTGAGGAACTGCTGTATAGGCAGAAGTTTCTGTCCTACAAACTGCTTCCAAGTAACCAGCCAGAGGCTTAATACTAATTACAACTGCGTGGTCAATAGCTCAGGCTTGTTACTAGCTAACTCTTACATTTTAAATTAATTCCTATTTCTTATCTATGCCTTGACACGTGACATGGCACCTTTTCTCAGTATGGCATGCCTATCTTGCTTCTCTCTGCATCTACTCATAACTCTCAGACTCCACCCTTCTCCTACCTTTCTCAGGTTGGCTCTCTCACCTTACCTTATTCTGCCCAGCTATTGGCCAGTCAGTTTCTTTATTAAACTAATCATGGTGACATATATTCACACAGTGTAAATAAATATTCCACATTTCCACCTTTTTGTCTAATTAAAAAGGAAGGTTTTAACTTTAACATAGTAAAATTATATACAACAAAAACAGTTGTCATGTAAGAATTAGAGTTACAATATCTAGTTCATTTCTATTTAGCAAATTTAGAGAAAATACTCTATTATTTGTCTTTGTAACTCCAAAGTTTTATATCTAATTTAACTTTCATCATCACTTAGGAAAACTTTATAACTATCTAGTCTTCAACTCCATCAAAGACCCCAGAAGGGTGAAATGTTATCTAATGACAGGGACTTCTGGCTGCCTTGACAGTCACTCTAGGTTCTTCTGTGACATTGGAGAATCCATGTTTTGCCTACAGGCCTAATATATCTGAGAATCTGAAGTGCTGTCATCCCTTGTCTTGGCAGTCTGGTAGTCACTTTCTTTTGCTTCCTGCTAATCTAGTTTGGACAGTACACTGTCAGCAATTGAGGCATTTCTTTACCCAAATGGCTAGCTTTTGACATAAAGAAAACAAAATACATATGAAGTTTCTTCAATGCCCATTGTCTTCTCTGAAGTAGATTGGTGCAATCAGGAGCAGATGTGTCTCATTGTCAGGAAACAGCTTTGGTTACTAAACGTATTAAATGCCATATTCATCAGGTCCTAGAAGTGTTTGAAGACCATCTGTCTATCTAAATATATCTGTTTAGCCTAGAAAACATACCTCAGATGACTGTAAGTTTATTATATTAATTATAATATAGATTATAATTATTATAGATTATTATTAATCTGTGTTTCTTTTTATTCCTTTTTCATTTTTTGAGACAGGAGTTCTCTGTGTAGCTTTGGAGCCTGCCCTGGAACTTGCTTTGTAGACCAAGCTGCCCTTGAACTCATAGAGATCCTCCTGCTTCTGCCTCCCAAGTGCTGAAATTAAAGGTGTGCTCCACCACCACCCAGCTTAATCTATATTTCTTAATTATACACTTTTAAATGACTTACATAGGCACAATATCCCAAACAAGAGTAGAAACATGCATATAGTATAATAAAAATAACTTTAAATTTGTATCAATAAACCAGAATCCATGCCAATGTAAAGTATTTTGAGATTAATAGTTGTTTCTTGAATTAAAGTAGATTCAACAATATAACCTTTTATCTCATCATTTCTATATTACTTTTTTCTTCCAGGAGATCTTTGAATTTAATTCCTTTGTTTAACCTTTTTTCTATGACCGATAACTATTTGTAACCAATCCTCCTTAAATGATAATAACCATCCTTAAGCAATATTTTGGGAATGTGGGTGTCGTTCCCTAGACTACTTCCTGTTACCTGGGGGCACTATTATATTTGGGATATATAATAGTGATTATATATTTTGAGATATATAATCTTGAGATAATTGGTATAACAATGAAGTCTTCACTGGAGTAGTCTGTGAGGCTGGATCATTTCCGCCAGCAGTCTTGAAGCTGCTTTGGATGCAGAATGTGGAGAAGACTGTAACTGCAGCATTTTGAGATGCTGGATCACCTGGGCCATCCATTTTTCATTGGTGTCTGGTTCCCTTGTTCTGAAAATACATACACTTGTAAAGGTAACATACATTACAAGTATGGAATGTGTGGTGTGCAGAAATCAATTAAAGATGATTTTTTGTTTTATGCTTGATCAGATAAAATATGTCACATGTCTTGTAGTTCTTCTAGGTTTATTTCTTTGTGTTTATAGTCAGGATTTTCAGGGATATTCCTTGATCAAACCTGATCATCTGTAACCTTGAATGAATCCATAGCCTTTAGTTTTCTGTGGGAACAAAAGCATAAACTCTCCCTCAAAACACCATATCTTTTGTTTTCTATTTCAAAGTCAAGATTTTTTAACTAGAAAAATCATTTCTGCTCCTTTCATACATCATATTGTCCAGGAAACAGTCTCCCTTATGTGTCTGAAATGGCAGAGTACCACACATGCCATTTAAAGGCAAAGCACCGCTGGAGGAACTGACCAGTTGTCCAAGAATCTCTGCTCTCACAATATACTTCTCGATTTGTATTAATTTCTGAAAATCAGAAATATCATGTCCAAAAAATGATAGGGGTTGTAAAAAATAATCACTTTATTCAATACCAAAGTTTTAGAAATGGAGTCTATTTTCCTTAGGAAATAAAAAGAAGAAAATGCCACTTAACATAGTTGGTACATCAGAATAGATCATCAGAAAAAATACTGTAATGAACTTGTCTCTTTACCATCAATTCCAGTCCTAGCTTTCATGTGCTTGCTAGGGAGCCACTCAGCTCGGCTTTGGCTCTGCTCCTCAGTCTTCTCCACGCTGCACAAGGGAGTGGCTCAGCCTTAAAAGTTTTACTAACAGGAGCCAATCCAGGATTCACTGGTTTCTTCTCATAAGGCCCAGGCCCATCAGGTGGCCAGGCAATTCCATTCTCATGAGTACTCTAGCCATGAAGAAACTCGGCAGGACACTGACAAAGCCAATGAAGAGAAGAAACCTATTGAGTTTTGGAATATTTGGTGCTTTGGAACGGTCCAGGATTATGAAACCTAAACCTCCCATTGTAAACAGGAAGCTAGACGCAAGTCCTTCCATAATACACTGCCCATTCACTCTGTAAGCCAAGAAAGCTACTGGTCTCTGATGTCCACGTTCATCAGTCATTGAGCCAACACTCAGAGGTTCAACAATACCATCGTAGATTATTCGTCCGGTAAGGTAATGAGGAAGTAATGTCTCTCTCATAGCTCTCAGGTGCATAAAAAAGGGTTACTTTACTTCTAGGATTTCAAGCTCACCATTCCAGCCTTGGCAGGCTAAAACAGGTGTAGTGAGCTCAAGGCCTGTCTGGGCTACAGATACCTAATCTCAAACAAACAACTCAGCTATTGTGACTAAATTTAGGAATCTTTGCAAAGCCAGGTGTGATTCCCCTCTGTAAACTGTGAATACCATTGGTTAATAAAGATGCTGTTTCGGCCAGTGGCTTAGCAGAATAGAGCTAGGCGGGGAAAACTAAACTGAAAGCTGGGAGAAAGAAGGCGGAGTCAGTGAGCCGCCATGGAGCCGGCTGAGGGGAAAGAAGGCGGAGTCAGTGAGCAGCCATGGAGCCGCCCGAGGGGAAAGCCGGAGCTGCCAGCTGGAACCTTGCTGGTAGGCCACGAGCTTTGTGGTAAAATATAAAATAGAAATGGGTTAATTTAATATGTAAGAGCTTGCTAAGAATATGCTATCGTGATTGGGCAAGCAGTGATTTAATGAATACAGTTTCAGGAGTCTGGGCGGCTAGGAAATGAATAAGTGGCCCGGATGATGGAATAATGCAGCTGGTAAAGGTGCCTGCTACCAAGCCCAACCACCTGAGCTCATTTCCGGGGACCCACACAGTAGGAGAGAACCACCATTCACAAGCTGTTCTCTGAGCCCATCTGCACCGCTGCCATGCGAGTGTACACATTCACAACCACGGTGTGCATAAAAGATCATGTCCTCCTAGGTTATGTCCTGCGATTCTTTGGGAAGCTAACAATAAATAAGGAGTTCAAAGCTTGCAGTGAACTTGAGGCTGGCTTTAGGGCTTACTCATTTTCTTAACCCTCCCTTAATAAATATTTCCTGTGATATGGAAGGAAAATCATTAACCCCAGCGACTGTTAGAGGTACAGACAATTACCTCTTTAAACTGGAGGTCAGTGGGTTCTGTACAAATCCCAGGTTCAAGAGTTGCAAAGGGAAACCCTCTCTGAAAACTAACCAGGGGGGGTGGGAGGCACGCTCAGCTCAGTGCCGAGTACCAGCTGCTCCAGCAGAGGACTCAGGTTGGTGAAGTGCTTGTCCTGCGAGCAAGAGGACCGAGTCTGACCTCACACCTACGAAAAGCACGATAAAACATTGTGCCTGTAATCCGAGCACCAGGGCAACAGACAGGAGGATCTCTGGGGCTTGCTGTCCAGCCAGGCTACCCAAACAGGCAAGGTCCAGATTCTGTGAGATACATTCATCTCAAAAACTACGGAGAAAGGGACTGAGGAAGACACTTGGTGTCCGCTCTTGGTGCCACATAAGCACACTCAACTGTGTGAACCTGAACACGCACACACACACACACACACACGCACACACACACACACACACACACACACGCACACACACACACACACGCACACACACACACACACACACACACAGTATTAAACACATTCTGATATACGAGATTCTAATAGTTTAATAGTAACTATCCTATTTATATACAAGTATGAGAAAACTGGTTTTAAAAAAGGGTTGATAGGAGCTGTAAGATGGCTTAACAGTTTGAGAGCACTTACTGCTTTTGCAGAGGACCTGGGTTTAGTTCCCAGCAGCCACCTGGACCATGTGTAATTCCAGTTCTAGGGAATCGGATGCCTTCTCTGGCCTCCTTGAGCATCAAATAGGCAAATGGTACAGACTTACATTCAGACAAAACACTCATACAACTAAAAAAAATAAAATAAAATAAAAAACTTTGGGTTGGAAAGATAGTTCAGTGGTTAAGAGGACTGACTGATCTTGCAGAGGACCTGGGTTTAGTTCTCAGTACCCACATGGTAGCCCACAAATGTAACTCCAGTCCCAGAGGACCTGGTGCCCTCTGCTGGCCTCCACAGGCACCAAGCACACAAGTGGGAGACACATTGCAACAAACACCCACGCACATAAAAACAAACTATTCAAATGAAAACAAGTACATAAAAGGGCTGATAAAATGGCTCGGTAGGCAAAAACACTTGCTACCCTAACAACCTAAATTCAATTCCTAGAAAAGGGAACAGACTCCTACAAACTGTCCTAACCTTCACATTCGTGTTTCTATATGGACACTCCCCCCCCCCCCCCCCCGCCACACACACACAAAAGGATAAGTGTCAAAGCAGGCTAACTGGTTTCCTGGGTTGAGAAGGCAAACATAATCACTGAACATGGGAGCACACTCTATAGTACTCACTCTTGGGAGGTTGATGGATTGCTAAGAGATCGAGGTCAATTTGGTATATTTAATGAGGTACAGCTCAGCTTGGGCCTGACTGAGGACACGTCAAGAGGCACAGAACAGTACAAAGCAGCCTGCCTATACACACAATAAGGAGTCAAGCAAGCATTCCGGCTCCCAAGTGGTTTCATGTGTTTGTCTTAAATTTTATGACAAACATAGGTTTGGTATTTCCTTTTTTTTTTTTTTGTATTTGTTTTGCTTTGGTTTGGCTTTTTTGAGACAAGGTTTCTCTGTGTAGCTTTGGAGCCTGTCCTAGAACTTGTTCTATAGACCAGGCTGGCCTCAAACTCAGAGATTCACCTACCTCTGCCTCCGAAGTGTTGAGATTAAAGGCGTGCACCACCACCAGCCAGTATTTCCTATTTATCAGATAATAATCAATACTTTCAATAAACAAAGAGAAACCACATGTGACCACATACTAGAGAGGCTGAGGCAGGAGAATCATCACTAGTTTGAGACCAGTCTGGGGTACACAGACCATGTCTCAAAACTTCAAGAGAAAGTTAGGTGAATTCTGTATTCTATTCTATAACTTAACAAAAAGCTACCTCAGAATTGGCACTCTGTGAAGACACACCAGTTTTTGTGCCTTTATAAAAAGCCAGGCTTGCTGGGCTGTGGAGGCACACGCCTTTAATCCCAGCACTCAGGAGGCAGAGGCAGGCGGATCTCTGTGAGTTCGAGGCCATCCTGGTCTACAGAGCTAGTTCCAGGACAGGCTCCAAAGCCACAGAGAAACCCTGTCTCAAAAAAAAAAAAAAAAAAAAAAAAAAAGCCAGGCTTAAAGGACTCCTGGTCCCTGGTGTCCTGGGCCACTGCTCAGGTCTTCAACTGTGTCTCCACACACTGTACACACCCATCTCTTCCTTACTGGCTTTTTCAGAGAACTCAAATGTCCCTCAGGAGCGTGCTCCAAGGTAACTGGAGTCTAGATCCTCCTCACTGTCTGTAATACCTGGTCTATAGTTCTCTTATGTGGCACTGTATTTGTTACTATTGGGGGAGCACATATGTACCATGGCATCTGGATGGAGATGAGAGGACAACTCTGGCCTCAGCCCCTCCTTACAGCTTTCTGTGGACTCTAGGGACCAAATTCTTGTCATTAGGAGCTAGAGATGACTCAGCAATCATCTGGCTGCTCCTCCAGAGGACCTGGGCTTGAGTCTCAACACCAACATGGCAGCTTACAACCATCTTAAACTCCAGTTTCTGGGGATCCAATACCATCTTCTGGTCTCCAGAGGTACCAGGCAGGCATGTACACATACATGCAGGCAAATGCTCATACACAAAAACCTTTTTCTTTTTTTGGACTTTCAAGACAGGGTTTCTCTGTGTAGCCCTGGTTGTCCTGGAACTTGCTCTATATACCAAACTCGCCTCAAACTCAGAGATCCACCTGCCGGGATTATAGGTATGTGCCACCACCACCTGGCCCAAATACAAATTCTCATTAGGTTTTCATGGAAAGTGCCTTCACCTGCTGAGCCATCTTTCCAGACCCCTCATAATTCTCTTTTGAGCCAAGCATGGCTGTTCATACCCTTAATCCCAGCAAAATGGGAGGCAGAGGCTGATGGAGCTCTGTGAGTCTGAGGTCAATTCAGTATACTTAATGAATACATAGTGAGACCTTGTCTCAAAAATAAATACATACGTAACTAATAATTCTTTGACCTATCAGACATGGACTGTTCATTACAAATCAGCTTGTCCCTAAACTGCCACCATGGTGTTATTCTCTATTCACCTCAGTGGCCCTGGGATGTAATGGTGGAGCCACGGCAATGCTTCTCCTACTGGCAAAGGGAAAGAGCCTGACGAACCGTCGGGGTTGGGGATGAGAAGGAGCTGTCTGCAGTGCAGAAGTGGAGGACACCCCTTCCAGTCAACTCCTTACGTGCACTATTTGAGGCAAAGGGAAAAACTTGCCAAGCTTTATTCAGTTGCAAAGGCTGCAGACAGCACATCTAAGTCTATCCCAACCCCGTCTTCACAGCCCCTGGGCAGACTCAGCCAGCCCTCCCTCCAGTCTCACTTCTTGTCTTCCTCTTTCTTATCCTTCTTGCCATCCTTGGTGGCCTGGGAGGCTAGAGAGCCCATTGCATTCCGAATGGCTTCGTTGTTGGGATCCACACCGGGAAGGTTCTCCAGGACACTCTGAAGAAACTCTGGGTCTTGCATCACATCGTAGTCGTCCTCCTCCTGAAAAACGCACATGAGCTGGGGCACACAGGCAGCAGAGCGCAGTGGAGGGATGGGAACAAGATGCTGACTGTGGGGTTGGGTGTACCACCAAGGGAAGGAAAGGCACGAGGGAAGGAAGATCCGTGTCCATAACGGCATGGGCATTAACGGACAACACAGAGGCCAGAGAACTCTGCTAACTGAGCTCAGAGGATAAAACCACCACCACATGCAGCTTCCCTGTCCCCCAGACCGTCTTGGGAGGACTCCACAGAATTCAATCCAGATCAATCCCACTAGAAAATTCCAGGACAATGAAATGCTTCTCCAACTCACTGTTCCCCTGGCAAAGTTTACACATCTATGTGTTTCCTTCTGTTCCTCACAGAGAACTTGTTTGTGAAATGCTAGGGAGGAAAGCCTCAGCCCTAAAAGGCTGAGGATCTAAATGCAAGGGATCTCAAACATGACTGGATCCGAGGGTCACTGCCAGCCCTCACCTTCACAGGCTCAGAGGTGTCCATGGCTGAGCTGGCATCGATGTCAGCTGACTCTGCTTGGCCGAACTCTGAGGAAAGGAGAACAGCAGTCTCTGCTCGGTGCCATCTCCTCACCCCAACCTCTGCCCTGCCCAGGCCCTTGCACACAGGCCCTACTCACCTGCTCCCTGCAGCGACATCTGCATGGCGTAGGCAATCTGCTCCTCCTCGGTCATGCTGCTTAGGTCAGGAAGCCCAGCGCGGCCAAACTCCTGCTGGCTGATTGTCATCTTTAGGAGGGCATCATCTGAGTCTGGGAAAGAACAGAAGGGCAAGGAAGACCTAGTGGACATTTCACACGGCTGGCTGTGCCACTACCCAAGCTTAGCTTGAAATGACCACACCCTCAGGTCCAGGACTTCAGAATCCACCTCTTTCACCTTCAGTCCCAGCTGTTGCAATTCCAGCCTCGGCTGCAGAGGCTGCAGCAGCCCGCCGTGCCTCTTCCTCCTGCCGCTGCCGCTGCTCTTCCATAGAAACACGAAGAGCCTGGGAAAGAGCAAGACAAGATGGACTACTGGGGCGATGCTGCGGCTGGAGAACACAGGAGGGCAACTTCTGGTTTATCGTGATAGCAGAAAGCCATACTGCTGAGAAATGAAAAGGGAAAATGGAAGAAGCAGGACAGGGCCTGGGGTATCACCAGGAAAGTGAACAAGCTAGAGCTCTGCAGACAGAGCTAAGAGAAGGGGAGTCAAAGGGTCTTAGGAAAGGATGGCATGGAAGTGCTCAGGATGACCCAGCCCCACCAGCTGGGCATCTATAGAGAGAACAGACCCCAGGGTCAGTATTTGCTTACTAGGGCCAACTCAGGATCAGCACTGGGGTCCACTCCAAACTCAAAGTCACTGGCACCGAGCCCCAGCATGGCACCGCCTTCACCAGCTAGAATAGGAGAACTGATGAGGGCATCAGCCAAGCTGGGCCCAGGGGGCACTGTCACCAGGTGTGATCCGGTTCCGTCCTTGCCATTCAGTGTGTTCACAAAGGCCGTCAGCTTCTCTGTGTTCACCTCCTGCGGAGCAGAGAGCACAAGACAGACCCCTCCTTCACTCACTACTCACAGCTGTCTCCAGAGTCCCAGGGTCCTGTTCATAACCAAATGGATCAGCTCCCATGCTCTACAATCCTGACTTACCTCTTCCCCAAAATTGATGATGTCAACATTCACTTTTTCTTTCTTGAGGCGTTTGGCTAGTTTTACCAGCTGAGAAGAAAGAAAGAAAAACCAAGAAATTGATTCTATATATTAAGCACCGAATTTGACTCATAGAACATACAGAAATTCAACAGCCGACCAAAGGTCGACACAATACTGAAATCAGACATCCACCTTTCCCCCAGATGACGTGCCCAACCTTGGCCCAATTCTAAGTACTTGGGGACATTTCCAAATGCAGACTCTGCCTGAGGGCTGCGGACTCACATCCTTCTCATGGTCCTCCACGGGGCTACCCACGAAGGCAATGATGCGCATCTTGTGATTCTTGCCCTGCCGGTGCTTCAGGGCCAGCTTGGAAAGCAAAAGAAGTTCCCGTCAGCCACAGGAAGCATCATGCTCCTCCCTGTGTCCTTTGCCCCTCCTCTTCCTTCCATCACGGTCACATCGACCATCAAGCAGATCAGAGTGGTGAGCCAATTCTCCAGTCTCAGACCTCCCTCACATTCCTCACGTTCCTCCTGCCCCACCCTTTTCTATACTGAGTAAGCGTGCTCTAGGTCAGTGCTTCTCAACCCGTGGGTTACAACATGGGTTGAGGGTCGAGTGACTCTTTCACAGGGGTCACCTAAGACCACTGGAAAACACAGGTATTTACAGTACAGTTCGAAACAGTAGCAAAATTACAGCTATGAAGCAGCAACACAAATAATTGTATGGTTGGTGTCACCACAACATGAAGACCTGTATTAAAGGGTCGCAGCGTAAGGAGAGCTGAGAATCGCTAATCTAGGCCATCTCTCGTCTTGGTCTATCTAGCTCTAGATTACAGTTCTCAAGAAAAATGATCACTGATCCTCATAGCAGGGAGACGGCAGGACTTACATGGGCCACGCGAATGCCAGTGCAGAAGGTGATCTTGCCCTTGGGCTGGACAGTATGGAGCTTGGAGAGGATGCGGCCAGTGTCGGGCGTGAGTGTGGTCAGCACTTCACAGTCACTAGGTGTGAGCAAAGCATTCAGTGAGCTCAGACCACACAGTGCCTCCCAACCACTCCCATTCATCTTTTCTTTTGGGGGATTTTTCGAGACAGGGTTTCTGTGTAGCCCTGGCTGTCCTGGAACTTGCTCTGCAGACCAGGCTGGACTCAAACTCAGAGATCTGTCAGCCTCTGCATCCTCAGTACTGAGATTAAAGGTGTGCGCCACCACCGCCTGGCTATTCATGTTTTCTTTAGAGACCTTAAACAACAACTTTTATCATTTTTAAGACAGAGTCCCCTGAAGGACAAAATGGTAGAAGCCTTTAATTTGCACTGGGGAAGCAGAAGCAGCAGATCTCTGAGTCTGATACCAGCCAAGGCTATGAGACCCTGTCTCAAAAACAAAAACAAAAAAGGGCTGACGAGATAGCTCATTGGTTAAGAGCACTGACTGCTCTCATAGAGGCTCCAGCTTCATTTCCCAGCACCCACAGAGTGGCTCACAATCACCTGTAACTCCAGTTCCAGGGAACCTGAACCCCTTTTCTGACCCCTGTGGGTCCACGGTGCATATACATAGATGCAAGACAAACATTTATATACATGAAATACAAAATAAATAAATTTTATAAAAGAAAAAAAGAAAATCCCAAAGGTTGGGGCTAGAGCTAAGTGGCAGAGCCCTTGCCTAGCACACAGGAGGCCCTGGGATCACCCTTAGCATAAAAATGACAAGAAAAAGTTAAAAGCTGAGCATGGTGGTGCAGGCCTGGGAGACAAGGGGAGGAAGGTCCACCCAAGTCCAAGGCAGCCTGAGATACATAGCAAGTCTGAAGACAGCCAGGCAGAGAGAAAAACCCTATGTGTGTGTGTGTGGGGGGGGGGAATCAGTAAATCCTCCCTACCCAACAAGCTGTGCTGACCACGGGAGGAGGGGGAAAGCACGGAGAAGGGTAAAAACAGCCTGTACTACCAACATAAGGTCAAACCACCTACAGACCCAACATGGCAACACCACCCACCTTCAGAGCCCCACTCCTGGGTCCCACGTACTTGGCCAGGGTGATGAGGCCCACGTTATTCTCAGGATTGCTTCGAGTTTTTGAGTGACATACGATGTTGACGGCATCCTGTTGGGCCTGCAGCCGGGTGGGAAGGAAGTCTCCATTCCGCATGTACTCACTGTTGTCCACGCTGTCAGATAGGGAAAGGAGGACACAACAATGGAGGGTCCCCTAAAACATATTCTACAGATAGGGGACCCTTCAACACCTCCTGCCAGACACACTGTGGCACAGCAGGAGCTTTCAGACTTAGAACGCAGGGTCACCTGGAACTCTATCTTAATAGAGCACACAAGCCAGGCGCGGTAGCACACAGCTGTAACCCTAGAACTCCGAAGATGGAGCTAGGAGGATCCAGAGTTCATGGCAAGCCTCAACTACATTATAAGTTTGAGGCCAGTCTGGGCTATATGAGACCTGAAAAAAACAAAACAAAACAAAAAACCCAGGATCTAGATAATATGAAATATAGACTCCAGCTTCCCTGCCTTTTGGTTGGGGGTGGGGGTTATCAGTCACACAATCTACCACTGAGCCACATCCCTGGTCCCGGACCAACTCTTGATGACCCTTGAGGTCTCGGAGAATTCTTCCAGCCACTGACTCAGGGAAGAGCACAGTGCCCAGAACAAGATACTTTCCTCGAAAGCAAAACTGGCTCAGTGATAACTTTTTCCACTTTATAAAGCTTTACCTGATAATAACTAGACCCACAAATGGTAGGGGGTAATTTATTAGAAAACAAGCAGAAACATGAATATCAGGTAGTGCTGAGACACATGCTCATCTTCTCATTCTGCCACTTAACTTTTTGACAACTGCATTTATGTGTATGGCTGTTCTGTCTCTGTGTGTGTGCTCAGACCATGTGAAGACAGGAGCGGGTAGTGGATGAGCCGGAACTGGAGTTAGACGGTTTGAAACAACATGCTGATGCTGGGAATTGAAGCTGTATCCCATGTAAGAGCAGCCAGTGCTCTTACACTGAATATCACTCCAGCCCCTGGTTAATTTTTTCTCTAAGAAAGTTGCTTATTTCTCTAAGGTCCAATTACTTCACTCTTTCATTTCATTTATTATTTGGAGGGCAAGACAAATATGTGGGCATATGCTTGCCACAACATGCATACGCAACTCACAGGACAGCTTTTGGGAACTGGGTCTCTCCTCCCAGGGTTTCACAGCTTGAACAGGTCAAATAAAGTAGCAAGTCCAAAAATAAAAACAATGGAGGCTTTCAGCATGGTTTGGATGGAACAGCTAAGTGCAGGGCTGTGGGCAAGACCAATGAACGGCTAAGGAGAGGGGATGGGCAGACCATGAGAGGGAGAGAAAAGTGACAGTAAACAAAGCCACTGCACTGTCTCACGAGCACTGTGGAAAGAGTGGCTACTGGAGGAAAACACAGACACCCTACCACCCATGCATGTACCCCTTAAAATGCCACTGTTAATGTCAGTCCCAGTATTCCAGAGGCAGGACAACTACAGGGAACTCCAGGTAGGGCTATATAGCAAGATCCTGTCTCAAGCCAAACAAAACACCACATCACTGCCCAACTTTCCCTATCTCCAGCTTGATATGAATGGGGTAATATTATTTGTATTTCTTAGAACTGTGTTCCCACAGCAGCATGCAATTCTCTCTTTCACCCCCAAAATCGTAAAAAATTGGGCTTACAGTATTACCTGAACTTTCCAGATCATAATTTTAATATGCAGTTCTGTGGTGCTTGCCTAACATGAACAAGACCCTGGCTTTGGTTCCCAGTACTACAAAATCAATCAATCCATCTCTCAAATATAGGACAGGCAACAGACCATACCTGCAGGCTCAGCTACTTAGGAAGTCAAGGAAAGGATTTCTTAAATCCAGGACTGGGAGTCAGCCTGGGCAACATACTGAGATCCCATCCCTATCCCCTCCCCACCTCTCTCCCTCACCCTCAGTCTCTCTTAGAAACAGGGTGAGCTTTCCACGCCGACAATGACTTTGAACTGATCCTCCCAACTCTACCTCCTAAGTGCTGGGATTACAGGTGTGTGTTGGCACATCTGACTTGAGATAACCTAACAACACAAACAGAGCTCCAGTGAGTTCCACACTGCCCAAGCGCATAAAAAACTAACAAGGAAAGAGTCTAGCAGGTTGGTGGCTCATGCCTTTAATCCCAGCACTCAGGAGGCAGGAGGATCTCTGTGAGTTCCAGGGCAGCCATGGCTGTTACAGAGAAACTTTGTTTCAAAAAACAAAAACAAAACAAAACAAACAAAAAACAAGGAAGGAAGGAAGGTCTGACAAGCCAAACATCACAACACATGCATTTTAAAATAGCTCCCTACAGAAGACTGGCGCCTGGAAATGCAGGGCCCTCGGGGAAAACATGAGCCCTCTCCCCACTCTGTGCCTGGGCAATGACATGGCTGATGCCTGTGCTCCTTTAACATAGCACGCTAAACTTTCTCTTGGGGGGAGAGGTGGAAACAGGATCTCATTATGTTCCAAGCTGGCCTCAAACTCCTGATCCTCTTCTGTGCCATGATGACAGGTGTGTAACACAACCTGTCAATATTTTTAAATCAATGCCAGTCTGTACAACAGACTGCTTCCATCATCATCATCATTCCCCAAGTTACAGAACGGGACGCGAGCTCGTCAGTGGTGATTTCTTCCTCAGGTGACACCTTCCACCTTAAGTAACCATCTGTGTTAAAGTCACTCTGCTCTATATCCCCAACACGGGGCTTTTTATCTAAGCAGCTCTCTTCACAGCTCTTAAGTTTTGAGGACTCCCCAAATGCCATGGCACTGCAGTAAGTACCACACAGAAGTCACTACAATTCTCCCAGTGTGCGAAAGCTTGGGGCCAGAAAACAGATGCTGGATTCCAAACCTATCTTCTTTCTCGCTTCACATGTTCTCTTCTAGAAGTGCACAAACTTAGAAGACAAAAATATAGGACTTGAGATGAAATTTTAATTTCAGACATTTAACAAGTGACTTTTAAGATTTATTTTTATTGTTTTAATTTTGTGTGTGTGTGTGCACGCGCACACGCACACCTACAGAGGTCAAAGGCAATGAATGGATCTTCTGGGCCTGCCAAGAAGGAGCTGAGAACAGTACAATGTGCTGGGAACTGAACCCCAGTCCTCTGCAAGAACAGCAAGGGCTCTTACCATCGAGGCATCTCTCCAACCCAAACAAATAACTTTTAAAAACAACATCTGGGTTGTATTAAAATTACTTTTTATACTAAAAACTACTCACTATTTGCCTGAAATTCAAATTTAGCTGGGCATTCTGGTTGTGCTGTTTTGAGGCAGTCTTCCTAGGTGTCCTGACTCATGGAATTCCCCTGCCTCACCTCCGAAGTGCTGGAAATACAAGTTTGAGCCGTCAAGTCTGGCTCACCTTGTATTTTAGCCGGCAGTGCTAGCCTATCTCCAAAGAGAAGCATGGGCCTGACGACTCAAGCTTACAATCCTACATACTAGGGAGGTGGAAACAGAGGATTGCAAGTTCAAGGCCAGCCTAAGCATCTTCTCGAATAAAGCTTCAAAGTCAGCCTGGGCTACAGTGTCAAAACTCCATCTAAAACAACCATAATGATGACACGTAATAAATGCAGTAAAGAAGGGGTGTGGTTGTGGCTCATTCCTGAGCATTCCCAAGGCTCTGGACTCAATTCCCAGGATCTACAAAAATAAAACCCTCTTGTAGCCCTGAAAATAATGTATGTCCTCATCTTGACTTTTTTAAAATTTATTTTCTTTCTTTTCCTCAGCTCCTAATCCAACTCATAATAGGTACTCATGCCAAGTATGAAACTGATCGCGTTAATTCATCGAAGAAGAGTATTGTACGGTAGCTTATGACGCCTGCGTATCACAACCACTGAAAGTTGTGTGACCTGAGCAAACCACCCAAAGGCCTTCCGACTCGTGATGAAATGAATGCTGGTATAGGTTTACGAGAGAAAAAGTGCAGGGAAAGGCAATGAAGTCGGAGACGGGTGGATGGGGCGGTTGGCCTCTGCTCCTCATTCCATTACGGCCGGCATGGAGAGCAGGGTCCGAGAACCTGACTAAAGGCTGCTGTGGGAAACCAGGGTTCGGGGCCTGCGCTCCTGAGCCGGGATGACTCAGGGAGTCGCCGGCCTGTCTCCCGTGGGCCCCAAGGCCACATCGCCCGGCGACCCGGTCCCCACCCCAGGCCCTCGGGCCTCGGCGCCGGGCGCACCCGCGACCCGGACGCGGCCCCCGGCCAGGTCCGAAGCTCCTCACCAAACCATAGTGCTCTCCAACACCATCTTGCCACCTTCCCTCTGAGGACCGGCTCCTGGACTGGCAAAC
This sequence comes from Ondatra zibethicus, assembly GCA_004026605.1. NCBI lineage: Eukaryota > Metazoa > Chordata > Mammalia > Rodentia > Cricetidae > Ondatra > Ondatra zibethicus. Next base: position 2,338 of record PVIU01016100.1, on the reverse strand, counting down.
AACAGCGCCTCCGATTGGCCTGGTGCTCCTCGCCAATCACAAAACTCGACCTCCTCGCCGCCCCGCCGCCCCGCCGCCCCGCCTCCGCGCCCCGCGATGCGTTCTGGGACTTGTAGGCCTCGCAGACGCGGAAGGGCCGATAATTTGGTGGCGCCGGCTACGCTCTCGGCAAATTAGCTTCTGCAGAGTTCCCCAGCTGTTTCCCGACGCTCTGGAGCAGTTGTGAGTGCTCTGCACAGCTGGGCCTGGTGACACTCGCCAGTCAGCACTCTGCAATCTGAGACAGGAGGGTTGTGATTTACCACCTCCTCTGCTCTTTTTTGTTTATTTGAGGTTTTGTTGTTGCCGTTTGAGAAAGGATAGCTGCAAATTCTTTGTGGAACTGAGGCTGAACTCCTGGTCCTCCTACCTTCATCCCCACAAGTGCTACCCAGATCGGAACGGCAGTGTCGGGGCCAACCTGGGCTCCATAGTTACATAGTGAGACTGTCTCAAACACACATGCACTCACGCACTACTGTGGATATGTCAGGTCAAGCATGATTTTTTAAAAAGTGTCGGATCAATCTCTGTGAGTTCGAGGCCAGCCTGGTCTACAGAACAAGTTCCATTCTCTTTTTTTGGAACTCACAGAGATCCGCCTGCCTCTGCCTCCCGAGTGCTGGGATTAAAGGCGTGCGCCACCACCGCCTGGCACAAATTCCATTCTAACTCGCTGTTTCCCACTGCACTTTGTTCATCCAACTGCTATAAACACTTACAACCTCAGGGCGGTGGTGGCGCACGCCTTTAATCTCAGAGCTCCAGAGGCAGGCAGATCTCTGTGAGTTCCAGGGCAGCCAGGGCTACACGGAGAAACACTGTCATGAAAAGCCAAACACTAAGAATAAAAAAGCAAGAGTACTGCAGGAGTGCCTCAGTGATCAGGTGCCTGCTGACCACAACCGAGCCCCAATTTCAACTCCTAACACCAAAAACCAAAACCAAACAAACAGAAAACTACCCCCACCAAAAAAAAAAAAAAAAAAGACACTGGAAATCCTGGTAGTGGTGTCTGTTGCAAACACTTTATAGATTTTAGTAAAGTTTCCTTTTACTAAAGTTATTTATTTGTTTTGCTCCCCACCCCAGACAGGATTTCTCTGTGTCACAACTCTGGCTGTCCTAGAACTCACAGATCGGCCTGCCTCTGCCTCCCCAGGGCTGGGATTAAAGGCGTGCGCCACCACACCTGGCTTTGTTCTGCTTCTTTTATGACTGTAGTTTTTCTTTTTTTTTTTCATAGGGTCTATTTTACTATTTTATATGTATGAGTGTTTTGCCTTCATGTATGTATGTGTACCACATGTGTGTAGTGCCTGCAGAGGTCCAGGGGGAATCAGATTCCCTGGGACTGGTATTAGACAGTTGGGAACAGCCACGTGGATGCTGGGAATAGAATCGGGTTCTCTGAAAGGCAACATGTACTTTTAATCATTGAGAAAACTCTCAAGCCCCTATTTATTTATCTTTTAGGGTTTTTTATTTTAACTATTTTTTTATTTTATTGATATTTATTGAGCTCTACATTTTTCTCTGCTCCCCTCCCTGTTTCCCCCCTCCCTCCTTCAATCCTCCTCCAAGGTCCCCATGCTCCCAATTTACTCTGAAGATCTTGTCTTTTTCTACTTTCTACTTCCCACATAGATTAGATCTCTCTTAGTGTCCGCATTGTTGTCTAAGTTTTCTGGGATTGTGGTTTGTAGGCTGACTTTCTTTGCTTTATGTTTAAAAATCACCTATGAGTGAGTACATGTGATAATTGTCTTTATGGGTCTGGGTTACCTCATTCAAAATAATGTTTTCTCACTCCACTCATTTTCCTGCAAAATTTAAACTGTCGTTATTTTTTTCTGCTGTGTAGTACTCCATTGGGTAAATGTGCCACATTTTTCTTATCCATTCTTCAATCGAGGGGCATTTAGGTTGTTTCCAGGTTCTGGCTATGACAAACAAAGCTGCTATGAACATAGTTGAGCACATGTCCTTTATGGCATGATTTGGATATATACCCAAAAGTGGTATTACTGGGTCTTCAGGAAGGTTGTTTCCTAATTTTCTGAGAAATCGCCACACTGACATCCATAGGGGTTGTACCACCTTGCATTCCCACCAGCAATGCAGAAGTGTTCCCTTTTCCCCACAACCTCTCCAGCATAAGTTGTCATCAGTGTTTTTGATCTTGGCCATTCTTACAGGTGTAAGATGGAATCTCAGAGTTGTTTTGATTTGCATTTCTCTGATGACTAAGGATGTTGAACATTTCCTTAAGTGTCTTTCAGCCATTTTAGAGTCCTCT
>PVIU01016099.1:0-46074 GCA_004026605.1 Ondatra zibethicus | reverse complement strand
AGGGGTATGAGGGATGAGGGGTGAGGAGCAAGGGATGAGGGGTGAGGGTGGGGGTGAGGGGCAAGGGATGAGGGGTGAGGGTGGGGGTGAGGGGCAAGAGGCGAGGGATGAGAGGCAAGGATGGCAGCTGCAGCCCTGGGAAGGGCTCAGCTATAGTCCAGGTACCAACAGTTCTTTTGCATGAATGTGGTTTTCAGCAGCCTCTGCTGGCCCCAGGACCTCTGCTCTGATCTCTTCCTCTCTTGGCCTCTTCCCATCAGAGCTGTTCTGTGCTGATTTTTAGAACTCCTCTTTTCCATATGTGTCTTGCTCAGCTTCTTTGGCCTGTGGAGCCAATGGCTTTTTTTTTAATTTTCCTTTTTTAAAAATATGTATTTTATTTATTTATTTTGCAGGCTGCACGAGGTGACCAGTGTGAGCATAAGGGTCCCCAAAGACAGCAAAAGAGTCAGAGACAGCCCCTGCTTGGAGAGCTCTGGCAGAGACAACTGGAATTGGGGGGCATCTCAGAGATGAGCTGGAAACCTAGTGCAATGGAAATCCCCAGGAATCTATGAAGGTAACCTTAGCTAAGACTCTTAGCCAATGGCTTTTTAAAAAATATTTATTTATTTATTATGTATACAATATTCTGTCTGTGTATATGCCTGCAGGCCAGGAGAGGGCACCAGACCCCATTACAGATGGTTGTGAGCCACCATGTGGTTACTGGGAATTGAACTCAGGACCTTTGAAAGAGCAGGCAATGCTCTTAACCTCTGAGCCATCTCTCCAGCCCTGCCAATGGCTTTTTAACAGGTGACACAGGACAGTTGGCTTGTGCCTCTAGCAAAGCTCCCATAGTTAGAAACTGCCCAGCAGAAGCCATGAGACTGCTTCCCTGGGCCACCTGGAGCCTACTCTTTCCAACTGCAGGCTTTTTGGTTCTGGTCGCCTGTTTCCATTAACCCTTCTCATCCACCGAGGCTTTTCAGAGGCTCTGGACATGCTCTCCTTTTGGGGACATGAGGCAGTGGCCTTCAACTCAGCTAAAGGGGTCTTGCTGGTTTTTATTTTTTTTTGTTTGTTTGTTTTGTTTCTCGCTATTCCTAAGGATAAGGAACGTATCTTGCCCTGTGGTGGGTGTTTCAAAACAATTATGTTCACAAGCAACTGAAGATTCTCTCTAGAACTTTCTTCTTCTTGCCCCCACCCTCTCTGTGGTGGAAATCACCTATGGTGAGCAGGCAGGACTGAATGCCCTGGACCCTGGGTAGGAAATGCCGATGGGGAGCAGCCTAGCTGACTGCACCCAGCTTTTCTGCTCTGCTCAGAATCAGCCAAGGTTTTGAACTTATTACCAAGCAAGAACCCCACAAACGAGGCTTTAAGACCCTCATTTTGTGGTCTCAAAAAGCAAAGTCTTCCCGAATCAAGAGATTCACTCCCAAAAAAGCGGGAAGCTCAGACTGGGTGCTTTTACGGTCCTCAGGTTCAGCTCTGTGCTACAGTCTTGTCTTGGGAAGCTTCCGGTTTCTCCACAGAGGTGTCCAAACCGTGACTAGGGCAGCTCAGAGCAGGGGATGGGCTCTGTGTGCACTGAGGTGTCCGGGCCTCCAAACGCCAGGGCAAAGTTGCTTATGTCCATCTGCTTTTGTGCCGGCCGTCTACATAAGGGAGCCAGTCAGGAAGATATTCCTGTACTGTGGCCACCTCTCCTCATGCTGCTGCTGGCCTGGTCCCGGGGGTCCCGCACACAGATCTCACTGCACTGTTTGTGTTGTGTAGGGCTGAAGTGGCCTTGGAAGTTGTCTGTGCATCCTTACTGTGTATCATATCCGAAATGATATCTGAAACCCTAATACAGACCCCTCGTGGGGTCAGAATGTGGGTACCTGGTTGCCCCACCAACGCTTGGTAGAGTTCCCTTTGCTATAAAATGGAAACAGCACTGACTGTAGCCCAGGCACGTGGCTCGGTGTGTTTGCAATGTCCAGGCGGAGGGGAGTATCTGCAGATGGCCGAGAGGACGCTGGGTGGCACTTGGTACTGACGCAGGCCCCTGCCCCTGTTTTCTGGGTCTGTCCCCACTTCTCTTTATGTATCTATTTCTGTCTCTGTCTTTCTCTCTAATCTGATATAGGATCCATCTTCTGGCAAAGTCCGGCAGGGAGGGCTCGGAGGTAAGAGGGTCCCCAAGTGAGTCACCATCATTGAAGGTGATGTCTAGAAGTCTTTAATCTGCCTGAGATGATGCTGTTGGCCTTGAAGAGCAAGCAGCAGCCTACATCCGCCCCAGCAGTGAGATCAATTCAAGATGGGCACACACACATACACACACAAGAGAGAGAGAGAGAGAGAGAGAGAGAGAGAGAGAGAGAGAGAGAGAGAGAGAGAGAGAGAATGACCACCAACCACCTTGTGTTTCCCTGTCATGAACAGCCCCTGTGTGGGAAAGTTGTTATATGTGATAAACCATTTATTTAGTCTTAACATGCAGCCACATTTAAAAAGAAATCTTTGAAAGTTTTATTATGTATGTGTGGGTTCGTAAGTGCTACAGTACTCATGCAGGTCAGAGGTCAGCTTGCACTTGGGTCCCAGGTTGTCAGGCTTGGGCTGTAAGTGACTTTACACACTGAGCCCTCTTACTGGTATTTGTTTGTTTGTTTGTTTAGAGTTTGCTGTGTGACCCTGACTGGCCTGGAACTCATTATGCAGACCAAACTGGTCTCAAACACACAGCAATCCTCTGTCTCCTGAGGACTGGGATTATAGGCACCAAGCTAAGAGCCAGCCCTGCCCCCATTGCTGAGTCTGAGCCTTCACTGTCCCAAGCGGGGTCCTTTTGGTGTCCTCAGCATCCCCTGGGAAATTTTAATTTTTGCTTTTGGAAGTGACAAGGCTCCCCCAACTTTCAGAACCAAATAACCCAGGAAGCACACAGTGCGTGAACACGTACAAGAGAGCAAGCTCATGAGAGCTCGGCAGAACTGCATCTGAAGTCAGGGGCCTGCAGGGAACGTGCACATATGTGTGTGTAAACCTGTGTGGGAAGGGGTGTCCTGGGGAGACTCTGGGTGTCACACTCCCCAGAGACAGTGCTGTCCCCTGAGGTCACTGAGACTGTCTGCAGCTCTGGGGTCTGTGACACTTAGGTACGGTCTGACAGAAAGAAGGCTGCTTTACTGCTGGCACAGGGTCTGTTCCCTTCCCTGCGGGTTGCAGGGTCTCTTTCGGCAGCCATTGTCCTCAGTGACAGAGATGGCAGTTACCTCCTTAATGTCTGGGTGTGCAAGTGGATAAGTGGGACCAGCCAGAGTCTCCAAGATAAAGCCCGAGCCCGGGACCCACGAGCTTGCCCTTCACAGCCTGGTCCCACACATCCACTTGCACACCCAGGCACGAAAGAATGGAGGCCACACATACCAGTGTGGCAGTGTGTACGGCCTCCATCCTAAGGTAGACTCCCGCTGTCCTGTTGGATCCAAGGGGTGGGCTCGGGTGTGTAAAACTGCCTCGTTTTGTGGTCTCCTGTCTGGGATGTGTTTGCTTTGATTCTCTCCTTGCTCTGCTTTGAAAAGACTCCTGTGTGGCACTTTCCGTGTCAGGCATGGGGCAGACTCATTCTCCCGGGCTCCCTAGCACTGCACACATAGGCCTTTGCCTGTCTTGCCTTCCTGGTTTCCATGCCTGGCTCTCCAGTGGGCTGGGCTCAGACACCAGAATGCACACGGCTCCTGCAACTCATTCTTCTTAATATTCTCAGTTGCCTCTCTTTAGTTCTCAGCATTTATTCTCCCAGCTGAAATGCTCCTGACTGTTCCCCCCTTTATTAGGCTAATAAAACTTGGTTTTTTAGTGCTTGGTGCCCCAGGAGGGCAATCAGCCCCTCATCCAATTCATCAAGTACCCAATGAAGCTCCTGAGGTCCCAGCCTCAGTCCCCAGCTTGCTGGGCCTCATAAAGGCGAGGCCTCTGGCTTGCACCTTGGGTTTGCCTGCTGCGCAGCCCGGCTCTGCTCCTGGCCCCACTGTCACTCAGGATTTATATGAGGCTCCACACCACGAGGCTCCTCTGCTCACTGTCCCACACCCATACACTGTGCCACGAAGCCACGTCTGCGGTCAAAAGTGTGGATGCTAGTGTTTCGGAACATTCCAACAAGGGGTTGGTGGGAAATGCTTGTGTTTACGTTCATGAGGGCGGTTCTGTGGGAGTTGGGGTGATAGTTTGAAAGGACGTTTTTGGCCAGAAGAACCAAGCTGCTGTTTAAAATAAATAAATTTAAAAGAAAACGTTTGTGTGTGCACACCCATGAACATTAGAGCTCTGAATTCTTTGGTCCATATGTTGGTGACATATATGGTTTATTTTTATTTTTATTTTGTTGGTGCTTCAGAGAAAGGCCATCAAAGGAGAAGCAGTGTATGTCCCTGGCCTTCCAGGCATAGTGACTGGGCTTGGTCTAGAACACAAGCCACCAAGGGCCAGAGGGACATTTACCAGCTGGATGATTGTCAGTCTCTGCACAGCAATCCAATCTTGTCTGTTTGTAATCACTTAGTTTCCTCTCCTCTGGCTCAGATCGCCACAAAATGTCCTCGTTCCCCTCCTTAAACTGCCCTCCTTGGGGGCACACAAAGCTGCTAATAAATTACTACAGGCACTAGCCACTCAGAGTGGCATTTTCTTCTCTCTCTCTCTCTCTCTCCCCCTCCCTCCCCAGTGCCCATCCTGAGCATTGAAGGTTGCACACACACTCAGGGGAAAGATAAAACCATGGAGTTGGACAGTACTCCTGTGCGAATTTTAGTTACTACCCACCAGATCATTCGATTCTTGCCTGGGCTGTGATCTGGGGGATTTCTGATGACATCTGATAGGACAACTGTCTTCTGCAGGGTGTGACAGTTGAGGAAGATTTTAGACTTCAGCAGTCAAGGAAGACAGGCAATGGCCTTCTTCAAAGGAAAATGCCAGGGTGAACGGTGGCCAGCAGCACAGATAGTGGCATCGGAAGTCTCAGCAACCCAGGTCATCTGTCCCCTTTGGGCCAGCCAATTCCTTTCTGAGGTAGCTGGACCCAGGAACATCCCAAATCCCACCCTCATTCTCCACAGCAGCCTCCAAGTAACTGTGTGCCCCAGAGTAGGCCAGCTTTGACACCCTGGAGGGCCTCAGAGGGCTGTGGCACTTTGGAGCGGCTTGGAGCCTGGACCTGGGGAGCTCGACAGTGGTGTCTTAGATGGGGGTTGGCAGGAGCCTCCAGCCTCCTCGAAAGCACCCAAGCCTGGCCCTGACCTCTTTGAGTTCTCTGCCTTCCACCCTCGGGTGCTGGAGTCAGGAGCCCCTCTGTTCCTCTTGGTCCCTCTGGTTCCTCTGCGCACCCTCTTGCTGAGCACTGAGTGCACGCAGCTTATCCTGCGAAAATCCACTTCGAAGGGATTTTTGTTTTGTTTTCTCTACTTGACACTTTAGAGTAAAGTAGGCTATTTATCTTCCAGGCAGAAGAATTTCAACAGTGCGGCTGCTCCGCACGGACTCAGGGTGTGGAAGCAGCTCAGCTTTAGGCCTTTCTCGTGGGCTTAGGACGGCCTTAGCCGCTGTCTCCTAAACTGTTCTCCCCTCCAGCTAATCCCCCAACTGCCACCCCTCCCGCAGATCCAGCCCACCTCAAGCTGAAAGGCGCATTCATGCCCCAGCCAGCTGTTTGTTTAAACTCACTCTGTGTTAGTCCGTGTTAAATGCAACAGAACGAGAAGAAATGGAATTTTCTGCCGGCTTTTGATCAAAGAGAGCACTTAAAAAAATTCAAGACGGGTTCCTGCAGGACACTGTTATACACAGGCTGTGCATTTCTGTACGCCAGTGTTTAGTTGATTGGGGGAACATGTTCTTTATCCTTTGATCCTAGGAAGAAAACACACACACATACGCATGCATATATATATATATGTATATATATATATACACACACACACATACTGAGACATATGCGTGTACACGTACAACATATGTGTAGACACACAAATATATATATACCTACACACACAGACACACATGTATGCATACATACCTATACAACAGGCACATGCACACATCCCCCTACCATACACACACTTATGTATACTATGTGTGTATATGTGCAAACATACAAACACACACACCACAGTCACACACATGCACGCACACAGACACAAACGCTCATGTACATCTCCATATCACAAACACAAAACAATGGTCATTCTTTCCCAAGACACACCAGCTGTGGAGGACTGCCCATTAATTTATCAACTATGGAGAATTTGAAACATGGCCCTACCGCAGGATGCAAGCTCTTTTCTTTTCTTTTTTTTTTTTTTTTACATTTTCTCCCCAATTCATGGGAATTCAGGGTGAAATCTCCCTGGCCGCTGGGTCACAGGATGCTGACCACATGCGCAGCATGCCCTCCCTTCCTCCCTCCGTCCCTCTCTCCCTCCCTCCATCTATTTTCATGGTGGGACCAGTCATTAAATGTTCATCCCTCCTACCCCAGCTTCGAAGCAAATGCTGCTGGAATGTCCTCACCATGTCCCCATTTCCTGTCATCGAGGGAGTTCGCTAGGAGTACAGCTGCTGAGTTTAAGCATGGACTGCAGATCTGCAGCAGAAGCTCCGGCTGTGGGGATTGTGATCAGCCTGCATCCATGGCAGCCAGTCAAACCAGCCTTCGTAGAACACGGATAGGATACGCAGGCTAATATTGCAAACTCGAACTTAGATTAACCTGAGGCCAGTGCAGGCCACTGGAAAAAGCTAAACCAAACTCTGTTTCCCTCCCCACTCCTCACTCATTTTTCCATTATGGAAAAAACCCTGAATTTGGTTTTTGAAAATTTTTGTTGTGTTTCTACAATCAATTGTTTGGTTAGCGACTTTGCCAGCTTCCTGGATACTCATTTCTGGTTCTGCACCAAACAGCCTCGTTTCCTTTTGGAATTAGGAGCAGGCGGGAAAATGGACTCAGAACCGTGAGTGTCCCCAACCCCTCCATCCCTGAGCTCCTGAGCCCAGCTTTCTTCGGTTGGGGTGTCTCTCTGCAGCCTCCTGGGTCTCCAGGGCCACTGCAGTCTGCCTTCTGCTCTCCGCTTTTAGGAAGGAGATTCTAGAATTTCTACACAAACATCACATAGGAAGGGAGGGAGGGGCTTCTATTTTCATTTTAAGGCTCTAAAAGATGGAGAAAGTGAACAGGGCGGGCTGCTTTATCTCAGGGGTTCACGGTGAGTCCCTATTGAATTTACCAAATGAAATGAATTTCAAAATTTTCATTTTCTCATTTTATTCCAGCAGAAAATGAGTTTGCCTTTATAATATCCAGAGCTTTCAAACTCTATTGAGTGAGAAATTAAGTTACAGAAAGTAAATACTCTGGTCTCTGTACACACCCGAAACGAGACAGTCTGTGACTGTAATATGATAGCAAGCCCAGCTTTGGGTTCCGAGATCACTTATTATTTTTTTATGATGTATAATAAAGAGAAACAAGACCCGGTAAAAATGTTCCTCTTTTAGAACTGGTGAACTGTGATACAAAATAAATTTGATTGCAATTTTAATTTGTAAACCTAAGTTGCCAATTTTTTTAAAAAAAAATCTTCCAAATGCCTTAAAACACTGAAAGAATTGTAAAGGAAACAAAAATGAATGTTACAGGTCATGGGAAATTCCATCTTTATATATAGAAGCACACATGTAAATCAGTCTCTCTGCAGTCTCTCTGGTGACAAGAATATCTTGACTTTAATTACAAAGAGAAAGCAATATTCGAACCACAAGACAAAGCCAGCCGCGCTAGACGCAGACGATGAGGATGGCAGGGTGGTTATTTGCATAGGAAAATCCAGAAACCGACATTAGGCAGATGTGGAATTGGAGTGTGATTATACTTATAACAAAAGTTACATAAATGTAAAAAAGAAAGCTATTTTGCTTAAGTGCCTGAAAAAAAAAACTGAAATAATATTTGGGTTACTCCTGTCTCGTGCTTTGTGTTCTGGAAACCTGTGGGCTCCAGGAAGGATTAAAGAGCTCGACCAGGGGCTGGAGAGATGGCTCAGCCTCCAGGAGCTCTTTCACAGGATCCGTGTTTGGTTCCTAGCATCCACATCAGGTAGCTCTCAAATTTCTGTAATGCCAGCTCTGGATGTACCTCACAGGCACCCACACATGTACACACGTACACACACACACACACACACACACACACACACACACACACACACAGAGAGAGAGAGAGAGAGAGAGAGAGAGAGAGAGAGAGAGAGAGATTGATTGATTGGTTTTTAAAGCACTTTACCCAAATCAGCAAGGTATGTGTATTGTGTGTTTATGGATGTGCATATGTATAGATACATGTATGTGTGTGTGCATATGTGTGTAGGGGTGGGTACATGTATACATTGAGTGTGTGTGTGCACGCGCACGTGTGCATGCACACACGTGTTTGGTATGTTTATGTGTGTGTCTAGCACCCCCAACTCCAGTGGCTGTACAGAGGGAAAAATGGAAGGGAAAGTATCTTTTACCCCAGATATTCACTGCTTAACACAAAACCTCTAAATAGTTGAAAACAGAAATTTCCTTAATTAAAGAAAGAACGAAGAGTAGAAGGGGACGGGCTAGACACCAAAGGCTCACAGGGAGAGGCAGGCTGCTGTTTCTCTCTGCTTTTCAGTCTATGTTCCCCATCTTCACGATAGAGCCCTAACAGAAAGTGCCCTTCGTCTGGCTGCTGCCCAGCAGATGGCGCTGTGACTTCTAGGGACAAGAGGGAAGAACGCGGGTAGGGACGGCAAGACAGTGAGGTCTGTTGCAAGCCCTCTGCCTCTCTTCTAGTCAGCCCTCTGCTCTGCAGAAAGATGAGACACTCCTATGGGGCCTCCGCAAGGTGCCAGCTTTCAAAGAGTAGAGTCGTTAAGCCAAATGTCTGTCACCAAATGTCTGATCCCTAGGAAAGGGCCCGCGGGAGATGCTTCCAGCAATGGGGGGCAGGGGTAGAGGTGTGAGAAGTCGAGGGGACACTTTATATTTCATAAGGTGCCTGAGCGCGTACATATACGAGGACAACACCTTTGCTTTTCTTTCATTGCCATCACGGAGACATAGTATCAGTGGCGTTGTGATGAAGGTGACCAGGGTCAGTCATGATAGGGACCCAGCCTCTGTGGATGGCAGAGGACAGCTGACCCTTAGCTGCTGGGTCTTACCATGAACACCTGCTCAGACACTAAACCTCCCCTGGCTGTTAGCTCTCTCCCGTCGCTGTCTCCTGGTTGGGAAGAGTTTTCACTTTAGTCCTCAAATGAACATTTTTTTTCTACCTTTCTCTGAAAGAATCATGGTCACATTGTTCAGCGCACGAGTGTTTAAATTAAAGCGATTTAAAGACATTTTCGGATGACCCCGACCGACAGTGTGACTCATTAATTTCTTTTAGGCAACCATTAGCTGTATCGTTTTTTTATTTAAAAGGCAGTCTGCATGTCGGCAAAATATCTGGAATTCAACAAAAGCAGCGAAGAGATGTATTTCCTTTTCTAAGAGCGGTGCTATTTCTTCTGGGGGTGAGCATGAGGGAGTTTCCTTTGCCTCCACACTTGAAGTACCAGTTAAAGACAGAACTGTGGGGGAGAAACGTGACTTCACTTGGTCTGGTAGTAATTAATCTTGTATCGTTTTAAATTTTTAATTGAATGACACACTAGCTTTTCTGCTTGTATGTATTTACAAATTGTACGAGTTAGTTACCCCACCGTTCACAGCAAGGGCCTGTGTATTAATAAAATGATTGCGGAAAAAAAACCCCAGCTGTTTAAATAAATTCTGTTCTGGTTTAAAGATTCTGCCCTTTGGGAAAAAGCCATTCAGAACTGAGTGGCAGACGCCAGCGAACAGTTACCATGTAAATACATCTTCCTGTAACTTAGTACTTTTTTTTGTGCAAGATACTAACACATTAAAAAATAAACTTTGTGTGTTGGGCTGTGTTTGTATCAGGCAAGCTTCTGTAAGATGATCCGCAGAAAATGTGAACTAATTCCCTTGTGCACTGGTTTCTTAGCTATTTGATATGTAGAAACCTCTAGAAAATGAAAGGGGGGACTAGTGAGAGCCATTCACATTTCCACAGTTGCACGGAGGGCTTATTATCAGGATGAACGTGCACAGAGAAAACAGAGTCACCTGGCACATTGGCTTAAGGGATGGTTTAATTACCCCACCAATTAGTGTTAACCTGTGTTTCTGCCGAAGCGGGTCTTCTCACAGTCTTGTTTATTTCTAGACTCGGGATGCTGACAGCTGTAATAGGCCATTCAACAGCAAACACTTTTTTTTCATGTAACTGAAAATATTTCAGCTTTCAGGAACCAAGCATGCCAGGACTTTCAAGTTGATGTGTGGGGTTGCTGGTTAGAGAGCTTTTAAAATTGAGAACTCCGCAGCCTGCCCGACCATGTCCACACGCTTCCCTTTGCCTGGCAAGCTGGTGGGTTTTCCCACTGGTGCAGTGATCCCAGCCCCTTTGGAGATTTTCTTCCCCTCCCGTGGGAGGGGAGAAATCGGACTTGGTACCCCCACTATGTGTAGGAGTACAAGAATGGCTTGGATAAGAACGGCTTGGGAGGCCCGAGTCCCTGGCAGGCGTTGGCTGCATCTGTCACCAATAGTGTCGACAATTGCGTGCTGGTTCAGAGCCTGCGTCTTATGTTTGTAAACTTTTCCATTTTTGTTTTCTGAGAAAGTCACGATTGATCTCTAGGAATAAAGGTGGGGAGACTCTGTCTGGTCCTTCCGACAGCTGAAGGCAATCAGGACCAATCTGTGGTGGCGTGTTTTAGTTAAATGGTAAAAGGAAATACAGACCCCCCCCAACAGACCAGGAACCTTCTGAGGCATGCAGCCTTCACCCCGGGACCCCCACCCCTGTCACTCAGGGGGAGCTGCTCCTGAAGGACCCCAGGAGTTTGATCTTGGCCCCTTGCATACCCTCATGCAGCCCTATTGGAAGAAGACAGAAAACCCAGGATTGGTGGTGTCTAGGGATCAGCGAACATGTCTGAACTGGGTGTGAGGAGGAAGAAGCCATGCTCCTTTGTGCAAACGAGCCCCACAGATCAACCCCACCAGGCTCTCAGAAAGAAGGCTTCTGGTGCAAATCTGCACTTCGGGAGGCAAAGCCCTTCCCAGCTAGCTGCGCGTCCTCCAGGGGCAGTAAAGCCCAGCTCCTGCTCCTGCACTTCTCCATCTGGGGACATAGCTTCACCAGCAGGGGCAGTGGTCAGACAGCACTGAGGGAAGCTTCCTGGATCACCCAGCTCCGAGGTGCAGAGACTTGGGTGGCACCAAGCTGCTGTTCAGTGATACTGCTCTCCCTCCATCCCCTTAGGCACTCAGTGTCCTGGACCTTAATTTGGTGGTTGTACAATGTTGGTTCTGTAGCTGATTTTGCCCTAACTGGAACCCAGGCCTACGGTGCATAAATGCCCTGGCTTTCTGGAACTTTCCAGACAAGCTTCTAGCCACTCTGGATACTCCACCACACTAAAGGCAGACTGGTGGTGTTTTCAAACTCACTTGCTGGTGTCTTCCGACATGTTAAGAGGGTAGAGAATGTCAAAAGCCACTCTGGACATTTGAAGAAAACACTCCCTGAGTTCATGCTGTTGAGTTAGGGACCACACTTTTTAAGACTTTTAAGGCCCCCTCCCTTATTTTTAGACAGGTAGCTGAGGATAACCTTGAAATTCTCACCCTCCTGCTTTTATTTCCTAAGGGTGGGGATGGAACCCAGGGATTCCTGCCTGCTAGGCAAGCACCTTACCAGTGGAGATAGATCCCCAGCCCACATATTCTTAACAGGCCGTGTAGTGTTTTTGCTAAGTAGACCTTTATAGGGTGACTAGATGAGTCAATGAATTTGGGGACAGATAGGCTGTGCGGGGAGCAAAGGGGCCAGAGAGAGCAGTTTTGGAGTCATGTAGGGTCTGCCTCTTGTTCTGGGGCCCTTTCAGTGAGTTTCTTACCTTTTCAGCCCTTTGGCTGTTTTCTGAATAAACCAGAGTTTCCATTTTGCTTTCCAGGTGTGGGGACTTGCACTTGGGAGGGAAGGGCCTGGCTGGCAGTAAAGGTCTGTTATGGCTGTCACTGTCAACCCTCTCTGTCCCCCAGCTCAGGAGTAAGCAGAGAGCTCTCAGCTCCGTCCACTTCTTTGACACCACCTAGCTGGGTGTCCCTGGGGGCATTTCTCTGACTTGCTTGGTCCTGCTTTTCTCTAGTCTACAGGAGGAGGGAGAGGGAAGCAAATAATAAACACTAAACAAGTGTCACAGGGGACTTCCCGTTCTACTCTGCTAGCCACTAGGGATTTGTGTTCTTGCACCTGAGTGGCTGCTACCACCTCAGGTTAGGCATGTGGATCTTAGACCCCACCCCAGATGCAGAACCCAGAGTTGAGGACTTCTGGGTACATTCCCTCACTCCCAGGAGACGAAGGCCAGCAGGAGACTACTTCTATGGAAAACAGAGCCGAGGGCCTCTAGCGAGAAAACTGCGTGAGAAACTGAATCCTTGTGTCTCTGAGAAACCATCTCTGTTCTCTCTTCAGCTAGACCCTCTGGGACACAGTGGCTGAGACAGGGACAGGTGCCAGCATCAGTTGTCCTCTGGGAGCTCTGTCTGGTGTCAGGGACTGGGGAGACATTGCAGGGACATCCAGAGTAAGAAAAAAGAAAAGCGCCCTCCTCTTCTTCTGCTCAGGTAGTTGGGTAGCCTGGGCTCACTGCTCACTCCATCCTTACATTCCGGGGTCCAGGAGGAGGGCCAGGGCTTTGTAGCTGATGTGGGGAGCAAGGCATAGAAGATAGGTTATGGGTCCTAATCAGGGCAGTGTGGCCAGGGTGAGAGCCGGTGAAGCAAGAGAAACACCCAAGTACCACTCTCCACGAAGCCACGTGGCTGGTCTGATTATTGCTGCTGTGTAGATGAGAGAAAGGAGGCTGGGGGTGGGGGGAGGGGTGGGGAACACGCGGGAGAGCCTGAGCTGGCTGGACCCTTCGTAGTGGCTTTCCAGAACTCCTCTTCTGAGGGATCCTGGCCTCTAACACAGAGGGAAATGATTCTGCTTCTGCGGTCCTGTGCTGAGCCTTGAGATAACTGGTACACAAGCTTTATCAATAAAAATAAAACCAACCATCGGACGGCTCCCCGTCAATCATCTCCAATTGGCAAGAGGGAGGAGGCCTGAGAACTGGGCAGAAACTCTTGGAGAACACGGAGACAGCTGGCTAACCGGCTTTGCGTTTTCGCTTCCAGAGATGTTTGCTCAGGGCAGACTGTTTCCTTCGGCCAGACATGGTGACCCAGGGAGGAATGCACTGGCCTATGAAGAAGAGGCCAAGAGAATTGACCTGTCCCAGATGGGGGCTGGAGGACGGTAGCCCAGGTGGGGAATCCCATTGCCCAGCTTGGGACTCTGAGCCTCTGGCCTTATGGTGACAGGATGAATACCACACCACGAGTCTTCTTCCAGCCCCAAACAGATGAAACCTACTCTTGTTGTGTTCCATACGTCAAACCTGCCTCACAGGCTCCTGCATTCGAGTACCAGTCCTCTGCCAGGTGGTACAGTTTTGGGAACTAGCAAAACCTTTAGGGCAGAAGGCATGCCCAGCAGAGGTGGGTCTCTGGGTGGGGATGAGGGCTGCAGCCCCACCCTGCTTCCATCCTGAGGGCTTCGTTCCTGTCCGCCATGTTGGATGTTCCCACAGCCATTGGCTGAGCCCCTCCAGCCTCCCCTGCCCTGTTGGACTGTTCCCTCTGATCCATGAGCTGGGTATCTGATCAGAACAATGTAAAAGTCTGGCAGACCAGGAGGCAAAAGGAGTGACGTGTGGGTGACTAGCAGGGGCCCGGAGCCTGTGGGGCAGACCTCAGGGTCATTCGGCCCTCTCTCTGATTAGACAATGAGGAATCATCAGGACCTCAGGCTTTCTGACGAGATGTTTGGTACTTTGAATATTTCAGTCTTCGCTTCATCAGGGGGATGTTTACAGCTTAGAGAAACCTAGGAGTCATCACCATGATCCACTACTCCCCAGCGAACACATGGCTTCTCCTGAGTCATTCTGCAGATGGGGAAATTGGGGCACAGAGTGGCTGGTGGGTCTGCTGAGAGTCATGTCTGTGCTAGGCTCCCAGGTGGGGGCTGCAGAGCCTGGGCACAGGCCACTCCCAGTTGAGGTGGGAACAGTGCTGTAGGAAACTGAGGACATCTCTCCAGCAAGGGTGCACATGAAACTTGTAAGCCCTCTCTCTCGGCCCTGCTTTTTGTCTTTTTTGATAAAAGCCACTCTGGCTGGAGGTGGTGTCTCAGCATGGCACCAACGGCCAGAGAAACCAAGCGTATCTTCGTAGGCAGGATGGGCACTCAGGTTGTGCACCCAGATCATCAGGATATGTGGCTCCGACCTTTACTGCTGAACCGTCTCTCCAGCCACACGTAGTATTTTTGATGTGTGTTGGGCTCAGTTTGCTGGTATTTGCTGAGCATTCTTACATTTTTGTTCACTGGGCATGCTCCCCAGTTCTTCCCCCCCTCCATTGCAGAATGAGCTTGAATGCATTCCCACCCCTCAATATGAAAGGAAGTTACCTTAGCTCTTGAGAGGTTTGGGGGCATTCAGCCCGAAGCCATCCCTGCCTGCTCCTTTCTTTTTGGGGAAACTTTTGATGACTGATATAGTCTTATCACTCGTGTGTGAGTGTGTGAGTTTTACGTTCTCACGGTTCATTTTCATAGGTTCTATGCATCCAGAATGTATCCATTCCTTCTAGGTTTTCCAATTTATTGGCACATTGGGTATTTGTGACAGTCCCCGAGGAGCCTTTGCATTTCTGCACCGCTGGTTCTAACTTCCCGTTTTCATCTCTAATTTTACTTCTGTTGACCTATGTTGCTTTTTCTTAATTAGTTCAGCTAAGAATTTGTGTTTTGTTTAAAGATAAAAACAAATCACAGCAGAAACCTAACCCATTAACTCTTTATTCATTGGTCTTTCATATATTTTATCTCAATTTTATGTCTTTGTTGTTTCTTTCCTTCTGTTATCCTGAGTTTGTTTTATTTTTACTTTTCCAGTTTCTTGAGTTCCGTTATTGGGCTGTTTGGCACTTCTAACTTGTCAAATGTCTGGGCTCTGCTCTGACTCCCTTCCTCAGCCACGTCTGCTGTCCCCTCCCAGGTAGCTTATGCTGTGTTCACTGACTTTAAGAAAATTCAAATTTTCCCTTTCGATTTCTTCATCAACTTCTGCTGGTTTGGCATACCTATATTCCATGTATTTTATAGTTTCCCAGGTTTTATTCCTTGGTGGTCAGAGATTATATTCTGTTGTATTCTGCAGTTTCGGGATGGCATGCCTGTCGATGCCTCTTGTGTCTGCTTACTCTGTAGTACAGTTTGTTTAACTGAGAATCTTTGCTATTTTGGGGGGGTGCTGGTCATTGATAAAAGTGGTGGTTGGGATGCAGTGAAGTTCCCACCCATGTCTATACTAGACTATAGTCCAACTCTCCTAGATCTGCTAATGCAAGATCTATTTTATGCAATTACTATTCCAGTGTGGAAAGTCTGGTGGTGTGCCTGGCTCCTGGTTGCGCTCAAGGCCATGGTGTTACCTGGTGCCGGGTGACTAGGTGGGGCAGGGGCAGTCCAGGTGCTTATGTAGGGCCCTGAAGGTTCTGCTTGAAAATCTCTATGGTAACAGAGAAGACTGTTTCCCTTCTCCCTGGGGGCTCCCATTTTAATGACAGTTCACCCTAACACACAGCCCATGTTTGTACAGGGCAGGGCTTACTGGGAGGGAGTCGTCGGGGGGGGGGTTAGTGTATCAACAGACAACCAGACAAGCTCCTAGCAGATTATTTGGTGTTACTCCCCACACGTCACACACACACCACGCACATATATACCAAAACACCGGTGTGGTCTTAAGGTATCCCACTTCCCTGGGGTTAACAAATCAAATTCTTGGCATTTGGGACCCTCAAAGCTCCTGAGACTCCTCCAGACAGCTCTAAATGGCAGGGCACCCCTGGTAGACCACACAGGCTCAAGTCAAATCTGGGAGATAAAACCGATTCATTCAGATGTAGACTTTTAGACGTTCATCTGCTCATCACTGTCCCAGCATCCTGTAGGGACATCTAGAGAGACAAGGAGAGGCTCTGCGGAGAAAGGCACAGAATGGGAACAGAGGCAGAGGGAGATATTGCCTCCATCCTCTCCAGATTAGCACCAGGGGACTCCAAACCGGGGCCATTGGCTTCCCATTAGAATTCCCTCACTGTGGAGTGCGGGTCACTCACTGGGACTGGGAAGGGCATGGAAGGGTCCCCTCATGTGGTGCACACTCTTGCAGATTCAGCTGTTCCTCTGTTGGTCGTTATTATTTTTGAATGTTCGCAAACAGCTCAAACGTTCCCATTTGTTTCAGTTGCAGAGATGGTACAGCCCTGCAGGATGGGGAGGAGCTCCAGCCCCAGGCAGGCTCAATGCTCATCCGTCCTGAGCAAGGGCTTGGGAGTCTGGGCATCATGGAGCGCGCTTCTCCCCTGGCTGGAAAGCCCTCCCTCCCTGAGCACAGAGTTCAGGTGTAGAAGAGCTAGGGAGGAGACCCAGGTGATAGTACTGGAAGTTGGGCAGGAATCTGAGGTCCAGACTCCCAGCTGTCATCTGTGACTCCTGAAACAAGGATCTGTGTGAATCTTGAACAGTCCATCTTCTGCAGCACCAGTTTCTTTTCAGGTAGGGAAACAGGCATAATCACTTGCCCAGGGCCCCACAACCCACAGATGTAGGGTGGGCCTGATGGTAATAGCATCAGGGTTGAGCTCAGGAGACAGGCTAGTAGTCAGTCGTATGGTCACAGACCTCCCCCCCCCCACATCTCCCCAAGAAGTCCTTTCCTAAAGTGGGTGAAGGGTGAAGGGGGAGGGTAGCACTTCCCCGTGTGTTTGTTTTGGGCACCTTCCTCACAGTCCGCCAAGCCAGGGTCAGCGCTCTGCTCTCCAGGGGCGGCCAAGTGGTGAGAACCTGGGGTTCTCTCTTATCTCTGCCCAGCAGGACGTGTCCTGTACTCTGTCTCTGGTGAGGTTTCCAAGCCAGCAATGATGAGCTTGCAGATTCTGGCTGTGATGGCCCCAGCCAGTGGGGGTTGGGAGGTGTTTCCCAGGCCCCTCAGCACCATGGCCCAGCTCCAGCTACCGCTCCTCTGCCCCCTGGCCCCAGCCCTCTGCCCGTGTGGGTCGGTGTGTGTGTGTGTGTGTGTGTGTGTGTGTGTGTGTGTGTGTGTGTGTGTGTTCCGGTTTCCTCCCATTCTTTGTGTTGCGAGGAGGTGATTCCCAGCCAGGAGGGTGGTGGGGGTGCAGTGCACTATGTGACCTGAAGGGGCGCTGTGCAGGAGGATGGTCCACCCTCAGTACCAGCTTCTGCCGGCGCTCCCATCAGGCTGGAGTGGGGGGAGGAGGGTGGGAGATTGACTGCAACTTTACTCCCAGAACTGCTTGTTTAAAACACGGGGTCTCCGGTCCCTGGCTTCAAAGTCACACATTAGAGTTTGGAGGGACCATTCAGGGTCCATCATTTGCATCAAAGTGCTCTGATCCTGTGGATATGGGAGCTTGGGCTGGATTCTGGAAATCAGGCCATCTTCAGCTTCACAGCAGTGTTCTTTGCTGCTCCATAGCTCTCTTAAAAATTGTGTGTGTGTGTGTGTGTGTGTGTGTCTGTCTGTCTGTGTTCATGAACCACAGCACATTGTGGACATCATATAACAACTAGTAAGAGCCAGTTCTCTCTCTCTCTTTCTCTCTCTCTCTCTCTCTCTCTCTCTCTCTCTCTCTCTCTCTCTCTCTCTTTCTTCCCACCATGTAAATTTTATGGACCAAACTCAGGTTACCTGACTCAGTGGCAAGAGCTTTTCACCTGCTGAGCCGTCTTCCCAGCTCTGTTCCACCTCTTCATCTTTTTCTATTGACAAGGCTGACGTCATCTCCTTGAAGCAGGGGTTGGAAGAAATTCCTGAGTACACATCCAGGCCTACATTGGGTGTAGGGGAGGCTAAATTATGATCCGCTGTGGTGGTAAGTCAAGACCACACTCTGAGCACCCCAAAACTCAGGAAGACTGCCTTGAGGCAATGGGGTTACAGTCGACAGCAGGGTCTTCATTGAGCATTGGCAGCACTGTTTCCATGGTAACGTGGCCACTATTGACAACACCAGAGAGCAGTCTGTGTTGTTGCCTACCGTCAGGAACTCTGAGATGGAAACTGGGGTAATCCTTGGTTCTGTAGGCAGAGAGCACTGGAGCCAGAGGGCCAAGTCTTCTCAGGGGGCTGCAGGCCCGTGAGGGAGGCTGGGCCACTGCACACACAGTTCTCAAGAGGAGATTTTACAACAGTCAAGACCCATTCGAAGGACACATGGCTCCTCTGGAGGTGTCCCCTGAGTTGGCATCAGGCTGTGGAGAAAAGTGTCCAAAAGATCCGCCAAATGTAGGCCACTCCCAGTTGTCTCTCAGGACTCCCGGCTCCACTCTCAGTTCTGAGTCCAGGGTGCCTTCCTCAGTTTCCCCCCAATGTGGAAGGAGGTGTTGCAGCTTCCATCTCATTCCTTCCCAGGGGGAGACTGAGTTGAGGTGAGTCAGTCAGTAGAGCCAGCCCTTCCTGATCTACTACGCTTAGTGGAAAAAGTGACTAGGTGCTTCAAGCTTTGGAGCCTTTGGATGTGGGAGTCGGGTGTCCAGGGTTGTGAGGGGATGTGTGGTTGGTGCTGGGAGTACCGTTCCCTTTTACAGCCAAGAGACAGAACGTGTGGAGGGAGCCCAGTAGGCACCAGCCTTCCTGCAGAGAGGGGTGAGGCCTGGCCTGAAGTACTCTGTTGGGGTCTGACCCACCTGAGCTCTGCAAACAGCGTTCTGCAGGAGAGACATGCGTGGTGCACCATCTCTACAAATCCTCAGACAGGGAGGGATGGGTCTACTGGCTTGTCCTGGCTCCTCTGTTTCTGAAAGTCAGTCTGAGGTGGAAGTGAGTGGGGGCTCTTCTTACTTCTAGGGTCCTTGTTTTTTGTGGACTTTGTACTTAGCCATAGTGAACCCCCAAACTCCCCTTCACTGTGGGAGTACTGTTGGCTAATGCCAGAAACCACAGTCTCAGTGCTAGCTCTATGCTTATTGGCTATGTTTTCCCAAAGCAGTGTTACAGTAAAACATGAAACGTGGTAGCCTGGCCCAATGGCTTTACACTATCTTCCTGAAACAATTGAGCTCTTGTTTCTGGGATACACACACACACACACACACACACACACACACACACACACACACACACAAACATGAATCTGTTTTATTTTTTATACTTCTTTATTTTTATGTATATGGGTATTTTGCCTGTGTGTGTGTGTGGACCATGTGTGTGCCTGGTGGCTGCTGAGACCAGCGAGTGTGTAGGAGTCCCTGGACCTGGACTTTTGGATGGTTATGAGTCACCATGTGGATGTTAGGAATCGAACCTGAGTTCTCAGCAAGAGAAGCCAGTGCTTTTAACCCCTGAGCCATCTCTCCAGTCCCAAACCCATTTCTCGACATGCACGCGCCCACATGTGCACATCCGTTTATGTGTACACCATGACCACACGGAGATTTTCTGTGTGTGATATGTAGTGAACCCAGGGCTGCTAGTACTGGGCCCTCTGCTACTTGGTTACACTCCCAGTGTGGAGATGGACTTTGGAACTGGGAAGGCAGTCCACCCTCTGCTCCCTGCCTCCTCCTGGGAATGTGATGTTTCTGGGCCTGCTGAACAGAACTCTACCTCTACGTGAGATCCTGGCCATGGTACTGGGCACTCCTGACCTTCAGTTTCTCTGCCTGTGACATGCGGGACAGTTACTCAGCGCATCTTCACAGGACTCTGCGGACTGTGTGCAAAGTGGAGGGATGAAGACACAAGATGAACACCCCTGAAGGGACAGCCATTCCCAGCCACCAACCAGAACCAGAGCTGAGTGCCTGTCAGGTGCAGGCTGGAACTGAGTTAGCTCCAGCCGGGTGAAGCCGGGTGAATCCGGGTGAAGCAGGGACATAGAGTCAGGGATGCTGTGGACCCCACTGGGATGGGGGAGGGCCACTATGAACCTGAGCAAGGATTCTCCAAGTAGACAGGGGTCAGGGGCAGGTAGAGCAGAGAGTGTCTGGGCACGGAGGCATGGGTCTGTTGATGGTCTCAAGCCATGGGGACTCTTGCTTGGCCACAGGGCCCTGATACACTTGGTCCACTTCTTGGTGTGTGCATGAGCACACCTGGAAGTTCCAGGATGAAGCTGACTCCTTGTGGGTCTTTGAACATAGGTGCCACTGGAGTCCCAGGGCTGTCACCAGGAGTCCCACCTCACGTGCAAATAGATTTATTAGACTTGTCCGACTTCAAGCCTTTCTTAGGACTTTCTGTCGCAGGGTTCAGCAGAATCACTCTTACTCCCTACAGAGCTGAGAGCCCATGCTCCCACCCTCCCCTCCCCCTCCCCTGCCTGCCTGCCTGGGTGATAGCTCAGCTGGGACCTCCACAGGGCATTGCATTGCATCTTGTGTTGTTTTGAAATCTATTGCTCCCCACACCACTGTTTTGTAAAAACTGCCACACTAGCCCCAGCCTGTTTGAGCTGGGTCACCCACGGTCCCCTTATGACCCTTAACATCACGACACAAGGTACGATCACCTCTCCCCAAGTATCAGTCATTTGACTCATTAAGATTGGTGACACAGTTATAACCATCATGAAAACCAGAGTCCCTGTGAGGATGGAGAACTGACCCTGAGAAGAGTCGCCGAGATCCACACACATTCCCTGGTGGAGTCTCCAGAAGGCCTTGGCCTCTGTGCCTGCGCAAGCAAAATGCTTCTTTTGCAGCCATGCAAGGGGGATGCTTCCTTCTGCAGCTGTGCAAGTAGAATGTTCCAGAGATGAGATTCCCTACAGACACTTCATACCGTGGCCAGATACCCCATCTTCCCTCACCCATGGCTCCCCTCACCCTAGAGCAGAAGCCTATGGTCTACGTCTTCATACCTGCCCATCTCCGTTGGCATGTTGGAGCACAAAGACTAGCATGTGGAGCTTTTCTGGAGAAAGTCCACATCTCCAGGTCCTCACACGAACCATAAACTTTGTTTAATAATATGACATGCAGCCTACCTTTGCATCAACACATTTTAAGTCAAATTATATTTTATCCAGATGGGATCTTGGCTGTGTACATTTGTTTTGACGCCTGACCTGACTTCAGGTCTCATCTCCCATGCTCTCCAGCTGTGTGGTCTTGGGCAAGTTGCTTAACCTCTCTGTAATATGTTTTTCCAATCTACAAATTGGGCTAGAGATGGCACTTATTGTATTAAGTGAGCGTGGACATCCTGGAAGTGGTAATTCTGTAACTATGAGAAGAGTCTGCCCTGTCCCTGGATAGAATAATTTAATTTTTCAAACAGGACAACGAGATGGGACTACTGCCTGCTTTGGCTATCTAGGAAGACTTTACCATGGAGTTGGTAGCTGGGAACACAGAGGAGCAGGCCAGGCAACACACTGGCCTATTGTGTTGACAGGGTGTCTAAGAGACACACTTCTGACCAGGTGGCACTAGCTGGGCCCTGTGCCTGTCACCAAGCTGCTGGGGCTTGCAAAGCTCTGGCCTCTAAAATTCTCAGGCCTGAAAACACCCCTGTGAGTTTCCAGGTGTCCTCTAGAGGCCACGCAGGAGGCCTCCTTGGTGGGTGCATGCCAATTGTCAGGGCGTGGGGTTACTCTCTGGGCAACTCTGGAGGCGGCTGCAGAGTTCAAGGCTGATCGCCCGGCTCTCATTATCAGATCTAATTGTGTGCTCGGATTTCAACCAATAGGGTGTGCAGGTGGGGGCCAGCGGCAGGGGTCAACGCCTAAAAGCTTATTAAATCTCTGATGTGAACGGTAAGGCCGTCTGGAGGCCATTTGACAACTCAAGTGGTAATTACACCATTTGGCACAGGAATTAGGGAAAGCTGGGCTCGCAGCAGAGAAGATGGGTTTTCCATTTGGGCGAGTGGTGGGGGTGACCTAGCTTCCTCCTGGTGTGGCCCTCTCTGAGGCTCATGGCCTGAAGGCCTTCTGCTTTGCTCTCCCAGGCAGTGGCAGCCTGGGTTTGAAGGATGACTGACCCTCCCTTTGGCCGGCAGGCCTGGTGAGCTGGAACACCTGCTTTCTCAGCTCCCCATTCAGGGAGAGGGTGTGGGAGCAGGGGCAGCTTCCAGTGACAGCTCACTGGAGCAATATGGAAGTGTTTAAGTGGGCTTGCATCGGGCAGGGTAGCTGAGACCTGAACCTTTAAATTGCGGGCCCGTTCTCTGGCTGAGCAAAAGTAAATAAATAGAGAGCAGCTGCAGCCGCCCAGCACCGGCCTGGCTATCTTTTCTGATTGCAGGGCAAGTGATTAAGGGAGAAACGGGAGCCCTCCAGCCAGGGCACCAGAGAGAGCTTGGGGGGCAGTAAATCCACCCAGCCCTGGAGCGTTGCATTAACCCTTGTGGAGCCGCAAGAGGAGAGGGCGGCAGGCATGAAGGGTAAGGGACTTGACTTGGAGGGCCTGTTGCTACTTAGGACAGCCCTGTCTCCCTGGTCTCCTAGGGAGGCTTCAGACAAGCCCTCTGCACACCCAACAGCATGGCTTTTATCCTCTATTAAGCCATGTTCGGAAATCTCAGCCCCTAAGACTTCAGGCGTATCTAACCCACAGGCAGGGTCTTCAAAGAGGTGGAAGAGTTAACAGAGGATCCTTGGGAAGAGCCTTGATCCAATCTGAGGGGAGTCCTAAGAAGAGGTGATTAAGGTACACAGAGGGGTGACAATGTGAGAACATGGCCAAAGTGCCACCTGTAACCAAGAAGAGCCAGCCTGTGACATTGGGAACCCACACATTTGGCCACAGAATCGGGAAACATATACTTGCAATCTCAGTACAGGGGAGTGGAGATAGGGACTCCCTGGCCACCTACCCAGCCTAACCAAATTGGCAATCTCCGGGCTAATGACAAGACCTCATTTCAAAAAACAGGGTAGATAGTCCTGATAAACAAGACCCAAAGTTGATTCCTGACCTCTACATGTGCAAACACATGTGCATTACACCTGCACACATATAGGGACACAAAATAATGGGCATCAAAGTCGGTTTCTATGTTCTAGCAAGCTTGGGAATCTCATGAGGCTCGGCTGGAAGCAGGTGGCTTAGAGTGGCTAGGACATCAAGGAGTCAGGGCTGGGTGTGGTGTGGTATGAGGTGATGGCATACTCCAAGGGACAGGGCTGCAATTGGCTCAGTGCAGTGTTAACTGAGGGTGTGGTCCTATGCAGGGACTTGGATCTATGTCCTATGTGTGGGAGGCCAGCCCCAAGTCTGGAACAAAATATCGGGTGACCCCTCTTTCTTAGGATTGCCCTGCCAGGTGACAGAGCTCCTCAGGTACCATGGAGTTGACATTATCAGGTCAGGGTCACCTGTTCCATCCTAGAGACATTTGCATGAACCTGGCACCCATGTATGATGGTGTCCAGAATGTCCTTTATGGCAAGGGACAAATCCAGGGGCTGTGTAAGGCTCCACGTGGGAAGACCTGTCTCTAGACAGCCTTGCACTCCAGCCTGAGTGCTCGCCACACCTGCCACAGCTTGAAACAGGAGACCTCCTGGTTCTGGGTTCCAGAGCATGCAGCCACGCCCATCACAGTGACGTGCCATGCAAGGGAGGCCCATGATGTCACTGCCCTGGCGACTTTACAGGACTGAGTCAGGCCTGTAAAGCTGTTAGGGAGGGCATGGCTCCAGGCTGGCTCCTGTCCACTCTCCTGCCAAGCCTAAGCCTCAATGACCTTGGTTCCCGAGGTGGCTCCTGGCCAGCCCAGCACACTGTGTCCCAGGGCTCTTCTGGCTTCATTTTGTCATTCAGAGACAAGAGGGCTTCCAGGTTAGTCTCATTGGGTCATAGTAGAGCCGGAGAGCAGAGTCTCAGCTTGGCCTCTTCCTGGGCTCTCATGACAGATTGAAAGCTCATGGCTGCAATCCGACAGTCGGTTTCAGCTCTAGTGACCCTGAGGCAGTGGGAACACAGGACGTGCTGCAGGCTTTCCTTTCTGCTCTCTCCAGCCCATCACTCTGGCTAAGCTGCCAGCATCTCTCTGGGAACATGCTCCCAGAGAGGAGGCCCAGGCTGACACGTCCTGCCCCTAGCCAGCTCAGCTCAGGCCCCAGAGTGCGTCATCCCACTGGGCTGGCTGCCCAGGCCACTGAGGCTGATGGCAGGGAGAACCTGCTTGGGTCATCTTCCTGCTCCCGGGACAGAAAGTGCCTTGCAAGCTATACAGGAAGAAAGAGCATGATTATGTCCCAATAAAACTTTATTTATAAAATCAAGTACGGGGACAGATTTACACTAAAGGCTATGATTTGCTGGCATGTCTTGGAATATTTTCTAGACTGAAGGTCCCTGGGGCATAGAACCCAGATGCAGGGCTTTGGTATCAGCACCTCCCCTCACTGTGTTCTTTTCATTGTGTGGATGTCTCTGTCCAGAAATGCTAAGCTGTACTGGGGGATAGGGAGGATTGCTCAGATTTCATTCCAGAGTTTTTCCTCAAGAATTCTAACCACACTGGGCTGGAAAAATGACATGGATGGGGTCCAAGTGGGACTGCTCAGAACAGACCCCTGGGGGCAAATCCTGCACCACCAAGAAGTTTTCTCTTTCTTGAATGGGTCCTCTAAGAACATCTTTGCTTCTCTCAAATTTGTCTTATTTTTTTTCTTGTCCCAGGCATCTTAATAAAGGTTTGTGTTGGTTAATGGCTATCCTTTACAGTGTGTTGATTTTTGGACTGGGGAGAAGGCTCAGCTGGTACAGTAATCACTGCACAAGCGGGAAGTCCTGAGTTCAGATTCCCAGTGCCCATGTTAAAAGTCAGATGCTGTGACAGTGCCTGTCTGAAATCCCAGCAAAGGGGAGGCAGAGACAAGAGGATTCCTGGGGCTCACTTGCCAGCCATTCTAGTCAAATTGCATTTGGTGGTTCAATGAGAGACCCTGCCAAAAAATACAGGGTAGAGAGTGGCTTTGAGACTCTGACCATCTTTCCACACTCTTGTATGTGTGAACATGTGTTCACCTCCCCCCACAAGAACACACACCACACACACACACACACACACACACACACACACACACACACACACACACACACACACACACACACAGGTGTGGAATCTTTATCTCCAAGTTGCTATCTCTGAGGGCACCCTGGAGGAAAAACTGGAAAAGAAGGATTTTTTTTTTTAAACATGGTGGGATGTGAATCTAGTCTTCCAAGATGCTGACTTGGTCCATCTGTTCTCTACTTCCCCATCATGTCCTGAATTCCAGGCAACCTCTCAGGCTTTCAAATCAAAGTCACAAATTCTACATTTGCGTTTAATATTTGAAATTTTATCCTAATCCTTCTTTTCCTTCCACATGAATTAACTTTAGAAAAGTTGAAAGAATCACTTTTTTTCCTTTTAGAGGTGCAATCTTAACAAAGGTATAAAATTAAACCAGTTCTGACCTCTGCAGTTAGCAGCTTTTCCACCTGGTCAGGGCAGGAAATGGGCTTCTCGGGAGGAAGGTGGCACTCTGCTCCAGGGGGTCACGAGCCCCACTGCACTCCGGTGGTGGAGCTGCTTGGCAGACCTTTTGCTGATGGTAAACTGGCAGATGGTGAGGTTGAGCAGCTGGGTGAGATGGAGAGGGAGCCGGTGCCATCACAGGTCCTCCAGTCCCTCTGTTCCTGTTGGGAAATTCACAGAACTCCATAGGCTTCTCATACAAGGGTGGACAGGGTGTCTCCTGTGTGGACTTATTTATTGTTTACTTATTTATTTATTATTTCTATTAAAATTTATTGGTGTGTGCGTGTGTGTGCGCATGCATGAATGCCTGCCTGCCTGCACATGGGTGTGAATGCTACATGGAATTGGATGACTATAAGGTCCAGAAGAAGATATCAGATCCCCTGGGGCAGGACTTACATGCTGTGGGATAATGCTCTTGTACACTGTAAAGATTTGTCACTTGTATTAGTTTAAAAAAACGCTGATTGGCCAGTAGCCAGGCAGGTGGGGCGACCAGACTAGGAGAATTCTGGGAAGAGGAAAGGCAGAGAGAGTCAGTCACCAACCAGATGCAGAGAAAGCAAGGTGAGAATGCCTCACTGAGAAAAGGTATTATGGGTGAGTTTAAGTTGTAAGAGCTAGTTAATAATAAGCCTGAGTTAATAGGCCAAACAGTTTATAATTAATATAAACCTCTGTGTGTTTATTTGGGACTGAATGGCTGTGGGACTGGGTGGCACAGAAACTATAGTAAGACTCGCTGGGGGTGCTGGAAACTTAACCCAGGTCTTCTGCAAGAGCAGCCAGTGCTCTTGACCACTGGGTAAAAGTTGGAAGTAGAAAGCCTCGCTCATTGCCAGATGTTTCAACTGGTCTGGTAGAAGGATGATAGACTGAGAAGGGGCTGGAAGCCTGTGAGCTTCCAGGAAACAATAGGGAAGAAGAGAGCAGAGGGAACATGTGGCAAGGAGTGCCCCCTGTGGGAGCAATGGGGAATTGCCACTCTTAGGGTAGAGGGCAACAGTCTCTGACCTTTGTGACACAGATTTGGGGGGGGGATGCTGGAGAGGGGGAGGCATCCTCTATGGTCTTGTCCCCTTTCCCATCCCCAGGGACCTTTGGCTAACTAGGTCAGTCTGTGTTCACATCCTGGCTTCTTAGTTATTGAGCGACATGGAGAAGCCACCAAGGTTGTCTCAGCATCTTCAGCCTCTGGCCACATGCCCCCAGTACAGCACCTCCCCGGGTGTCTGCCTCTAGGACTTGGAGAGATGTCACACTAGAAACCAGCCCCAGACACAACTCAGAAAGCAGCACCCTTGCAGCCTAGAGGTTATTCCTATTCTGAAATGTGTTGTGGTTGCTAAGGCCAAGGAGGGGAGGGCAGGCACCCCCACAGCCACAGCCCTCTTTGGTTCTTGCTCTCCTTCCTGGGGTGACCTCTGCTGCCTCCTTTTTGACGTCACTGCCTGAAAACAGCCATGGTGGACTCAGGGGTCAGGAGGGTCACAGAATGATCTTCATGGTCGCCTAATGTCCCAGGACAGCCCTGGCTTTGACTCAGGAGCTCCAGGCCCCATTCCAGTGGAATTTCTGACTCTCTTGGCCAGGGCAGGCTTTCTCACCCAGAACAAACCAGAGAACAGGATTGCCACAGCCCTGCCCTTAGCAGTGATTGGGAGCCAGCTCTGTCCCAGCCGACAATGGCTCCAAAGCACGTTTGCCGTATCTGCAGGGATCTAGGCTGTCCCTGGACCATACCAAGTCTCAGGGAAGGACTTTTACCTGATTCTCAAAGGTGGACCTAATGAAGCACTTGGTATGGGAACATAGTTTAACAGAGACATTAAAAATGGGGAACCCCTTAAAACAAAGCAAAATCACCCCAAAACAAAACTCCACAAATCTATTAGAAGCAAGCCCTGGCTGTGCTGAGTACAAATCTGTTTCTTCTTCCAACGTCATGGCACTGGGGTGTGGAGTAAGGAATATCCTCTCTGCCCAGGACTCATTAACTCGGTGACAAACCCGAGCTCCTTTTGAGGGAGTGCCCTAGTTGCCCTCTGACATTAATCGAAACTTGGATCAAAACAATACCAAAACCAGTCAGAGCAGCCCTCTGAGAGAGGACTGGGCTGCAGGTGTTTAGCACTCCTGGAGAGTGTCTTTTCATTTCCCCAAGCTGGGGGGGGTGTTTTTTAACTCACCCTCCCTTGGCTCTTCAGGGTGTCTGGGATTTGACCCAGAGGTCAGACCCCTCTGCAGTCAGTTTCTAAAACACCTTAGGTAAGTTCTTTTCCCTCTTTGGGCTCAGTTTTCCCATCAACAAAATGGGAAGACAAGAGTCTGTTCCTCATAGTCAAGTGCTATTTTGAGTTGGGGGCATCACTTGGCCCATGACCCTTACTACTTCTCCTGGACTCCATCCAGTCCTTTATGTATCTGCCCAGTCTGTGCTGTCTCTGGAACAAGCTGCATCCTGCAGCCACTTATAACCATTCCTGTTTCCAGTGCGGAGCCCAATCTTGCTGATATGGAGGGAAAATTTCAAGCCCTCTGTTGTATAAATTCAGCCAATGTTTTATTGCTCCGGACTCTTTTAACACACGACTTTTGTTTCTCGTTAAGCTGGTGAATGAGATTTACTAATAAGCCGAGTGAAATCTAATTAGGGCAGGGTCCTTTCCTGTAGGCTTGGTTCTCGGGGGGCTCAGCTGGGCACCTCAGAGCCAGCGCGTCCTTGGCTGCCAGGAAGCCTTGCTGCAGCCCCTTTGCAGGCGGCCTGCTAGCTGGCATCGTCTTGATATGTTCGTTTCCTGAAAATGAGTATTCGTTGCCTCAAGGACCTAAACCCAAAATAGATATGAACGGCAATGCAATGGACTGGTAATGAAACACATGCGTTAGACCCAACTTTGCAATTCATATCGAATGGGTGCCTGCGATGGAGCTTAGGCGAGATCTTGGAGATTAAGGAGAGGGCTTTTCTTCCCTTTTAGGTTATTTAAAAGTTCTGCCTCTCAGACACAAGGAATGGTAATTAGCTTCAACCGAGTGTCGGCAAATGCTTCTGCTTGCACAGGTGTGTTTCCATAGACACATCGGGCTGTTGGTGTTGACATTTTACTGTGGGCTAAAGTGCTTGCTGCACACAAGCCTGTGGTCCTGAGTCTGATCCTTAGCTCTCGTGTGAAGAGCTGTGTTCAGTGGTAGGTGTGTGTCAGGGAGGCAGAGACAGGCAGATTTGCCTCTCTAGTCAGCAAGCCTCACTGATATGGGGAACTCCAGGTTCAGAGAGAGAGAGAGAGAGAGCACTGTTCTGATGTTAACCTCTGGCCTGAGGTTGCATGTGTGCACAAATGCATCTACTCGTGCACACACATGCACAAGCACACAAAGACGTGTGCATGCAACGTTACTATTGTATAGTTGGGTGTGGTGACGCATAGCTGCAGCCCCAGAACGCAGGAGGCCAGGGCAGGTGGACTGCAGAGTTTGATGTCACCCTGGCACACACAGCACATTCAGGGCACACACAGCTTCAGGAGAAGACCCTGTCTCAGACAAACAAAATAAACAACAACAACACAACACAAACAAAATAAAAAATCATCTTCCTCAACAAAACATGTCAAAAGACACCAGAATTTTTCTTAGAGAATTTCCCAAGCACAATGCCCTCATTGGTCCACTGTGGCTGCCAAACACAGGTGTTCTAAGTCTGGCTGAAGCGACCTTATATTCCCTTGCTATCGCTGTTACTTGGTGTTGTGGGTCACAGGGCAACAAGGCTCAGTGATTCCCTTTTTGACACATAATTCATGGTGGTAAGTGAGCCGCTTGATCCCTTTTAACCCCACAAAGGTGATCATTAAAGCTAAAACAAAAACAAAGCAAAACCCCAGAACTATGATCTTGCAGCCCCCTGTTGCAGCCAGGTCCCTGTTTTGAGCCCAGGAAGGAAGGTGTCACTCTGGGAGCCTGCTCCTCCAGACTCAATCTGCGTGTCGTCCCCCCCCCCCCCCCCCGTAGATCACAAGCTCCTGTTTCTGCCCAAAACTCAGGCTTCCTTCCTAAGCCCTATACTCCTCAATTCCAGCCTTCTCCGCCACCGGGACTGCTGCTCAGCCCCAGTTGGCAGATTTTTCTTGAGGAGCGGTGTGTGAGTCCCTGCAGCCTCTTTCTTTTGTTTCTGACCCTGGTAGGGCTTCATCTACAGGGTTCCCTGGTTTATGGTTTCCTCCATGCTGGGAATTTTGATTGTCATGGAAATTGGAGTTGATGTCTTTATAATATTACATATTTGCTAATTTATTCTAGACAGCTTTACTCATGTAATAACCTCAAATAAGACGCTAAAATTACTACCAGGCATGAGAGGCCCTAGAGCAGGGGGCTGTTTCATCTAATCCTCTCTGTCTGTCTGTCTCTCTGTGTGTCTGTCTCTGTCTTTCTCTCTGTTTCTCTGTCTATCTACCTCTCTCTGAGTCTGTCTCTCTGTCTCTGTGTATCCGTCTCTGCCTGTGTCTCTCTGGATCTGTCTCTGTCTGCCTCTGTCTCTCTGTGTCTGTCTGTCTGTCTCTGTCTCTCTGTGTATCTGTCTCTCCGTCTGTCTTTGTCTGTCTGTCTGTCTCCCTCTGCTTCCCCTTCCCCACTTAGATAGTAGATCTTCTTTGCTTCGTTAGTGTCTGCCCTTTGCTCTCAAGTCCTCGTTAGCTTCTACTAAGAAGGTTTTGAGCATTTCTCCATGTTAATTTACTGCCCGGAGCTTGGTTTCGCTCACCCCTCATTTCTGAGGCGATTCTCTCCCTCTGCTGACTGTTCTAGAGAGCTGAGCTAGCCCTCAAGCTGTTCTTCCTCCCCAGCTGATCCCCAGGTCACCATCCCAGTGGCGGGCCAGCCTTGCTGTGGAGGGGATGAGTTTCTGCCTTGAACTGAAGTTCAAGGGACACGGGGACACTCTTGGTAATGCCCGTTGCTCAGTGCACCCACGCTACACTGCACCACGCTTTCTTTGCCCCCTGAAGTGTGGAGACTTCTCCAGGCCTAACATCTGACTGCCGTACTCCAAGCCTCGTTTCCTTTTGTTGTCTTCTGGTACCATGGTTGCTTGAGGTCCTGATGTCGTCAGGACTCAGCCTGCCTGCCTTTCTAACTGCCCATCCCATCTAGTTATGAACAAATTGAGTCAGTGAGAGCTGCGACCATACCACATAAGCCTGGAGTGAGTGTTGGAGGGGTACACACTCAACACGTGTGCTGGGCATATTCTGGTATTGATGTCTTCTCAGTCTCGGTGGATGCCTGAGCTCTGGGTCACAGGGAAAGTCAGTCAGTGGACATTGGTCAGGCCCAATGTCTCCTATGTCCAAGGGGGCAGCAAACTAGCCCTGTGTGGGGAGAGAAGAGTGGGGTCTCAGAGTCTCAGAAGTGTAACAAACTCAACTGAGACTTTAATCCACAGACAAGGGTCCCTTGCTTGGGATGGTGGGGGTGGAGGGGGTGGGGAGCTGACACTCACATGGCCCGTGATTTTATTTTGCAGTCAGGGTCTAACGAAGGCCCGAGAGATGAGGAAGTGTGAACTATGTAGATAGGTCACATACAGAGACTTCAGACATTTCTCCTGGAGAAGACAGGAAAAGGGTGTGATGAAGGGTCAACAGATCTGGGAGTCAAGCCAGGCATCCTCAGAGATATGCTTCTGTGAGAGACTCTGAGGATGATAAAGTGGGCTACAGGAGAGGAGTGGGGGTAGCTGGGCTGGGAAATCAGGCCTGCAAGGCATTTGTATTCTCATGCCAGCCAGCAAGGTGGTCTTGCTATTCTGTTATATGACCAGGAAACCACAGCTCAGAAAGATCTGGAACGTGCCAGCATCGCGGCACAGGGAGAGCATTGGTCTGTGGGAGTGGCTCCCAACTCCTCACTCGGTGGCTGATGGAAAAGTCTGCTACTGGACAAATGTGGAAACTTCCCCCAGGCCTGGTGCTGGCATGCACCCACGGAGCTGTGAAAAAGAAGGCTTCTGAGAACTTCATGTGGCTGCTTCAAGGGGAGCAGGCACCCCTGAAGCTGAAGCGGAGACCCTGTCAGTGTGTGGTCTGAGGGACAGTGGACGGTGCCCGGGCTTCTCAGAGCTGACACGGACTGATGCTGGTGATTCTGAGTTCTGATATTGGCCCTGAAGAGAAAATGTCCCTTTGACAGCTTTAGCAAGGTAAGAAACACACCTGTCCTCCCCTCTATCCAGGCCCCTGTATCCAGCGGACCACTGTCGGATCCCAGCCCTGGTTTTGCTGAGATACTGGATTCTCATTTTACCGGTGGAGCAATTTCCAGTTTGAGACCAGTGTCAAATGAGAAGTCTGCCCGTGGTAGGGACCTGGCAGCCTGGCAGCAGCAACCTCACACATGCCCAGACATTTAATACACTCTGTTCTGAGCCCTACAAGGAGCCCAGTCAGAAAATGCTGATTTACGACCTTGCTCAGGCTTCCTGTTGCTTTAAACCCCAACCATTTCCAGCCGCGCCCCATGCTCCTGGCCAGCGCAGCTGCCTGCAGCCACCTCCCTCCTGTGTCCGTCTTAGCACTTACATAATGGCAGGATGGAATAATCGACTTTCCAGGGCTTTGAGTTGCCACAGGTCCAGCCTGCCCCCTCCTCCTCTTGTATTTTTTTTTTATTAAGGTGAGAGTCACACAATGTTAGCTGTTTTAAGGTGAAAGAGCCATTGACTTCTAATGCGGTCCCCATGTTGCTGAAAATGGCTAATTCCTCAATATCTCAGTCATCTCCAAAGGAAATCCCACACCCACTTAGCAGCCATTCCCATCCCACCGCCCCAGCCCCTGGCAACCCCTCTGTCTCTGTGGTTTGCCTGCTCGATACATTTTCATGCAAGTGGCTTCATGCGGTGAGAAGCCTTCTTCCTGGCATCCCCGGCTCAACACGGCATGCCCAAGGGGCCAGCCATGCACCAAGGGTATCAGTCTTAGGATGCTTTCAGATAGTTGCTCACCTGCTCCCCCAGCAAAAGGTGTTCCTTTGGGGTTTTGGAAAGGACAAGCCATATGAGAAGCTGCTTGACTTTTGTTTGGGTTCCCCCCTTTTTTTGTTGGTGTGTATCCACCCAGCAGTGGAGCTGCTGACCTGTGACCTTGTTCTACCCACTCTTGTGAGGTAAGGCCACACAGCAGAGGCCAGGGAACTCCCTGTGAGGTGACATCTGTGTCAGAACTACAGCGCATCCTCCACAATTCCTCGCTGGTACAATGTGGCGGACGGTGTTGGGAGCAGGGAGCAGGGAGTCAAACACATTGCCTCCAAGTCAGTCACCGACCTTCAAGCCATTCCCACCCAGGGAACGCGGTTCTCAGATTTGGGACCGTGACCCTTCCCGCTTTGAGACGACACGTGAGAAGGAGGATGGAGAGGCCCTGAAGTGAGGATGCCTGAGCAGGAGCCTGTGGAGGAACTCAGGCCCAGTCAGCTGTGCCCACTGAGGGAGATGCTAGTTCTTGCTTCTGCTGTGCGTTCCTTGCCCAGTCCCATGCTACAGTTGGCTTTGGTGCCCCAGATAAGGCTACCATCCTGGCTCTGCTATTTCCCAGCTTGGTTGCACATCTCTGTCACTTGGGCCCTTGATGTCATCATCTAGAAATGAAGATGGCACCAAGAAAGGAGGGTCTGGGCTCCTGCTCACCCTCTAAAAGACAACTCAATTCCTACAGCTCTCTAAGCCAGACACTACCACCAATCTCATCTTACAGATTGAGAAACTGAGGCACAGAGAGGTGAAGGCAGTTGCAAGTCACACCTGTGAGTAAAAGGCAGAATTGGGCTTTAAGCCAGGCAGCCTGAGGATTCTGCCTCTGTGCTTTGTGGCCCCATGGTAGCCATGACGAAGTAATGTCACCCTCTTCTATAAGGGGCAGATGGCTAGCTCGGGACCCTTATGACCCAATGCCCTCAGCCTTGGTAACCTCTGCCACAGCAAAAATTTCTGCTCCTCACACACCCCTAGCCCCCTCCTTTCCTTGAAATTGATTTTGAAGTGATCCCCGCCACCTTTGCCATATCTATAATGATATCACGGCATCTCAGCGTTGGCCTCCCTGGGGTATCACAGGTTTGAGCCTACAGAGTGTCTATCCCATCCCGACACAGAGAAAGTTCTTGCTGAGGGTTTGTTGGTAGAGTGAGGTGAGTGGATGATGAGAATTTCTTGATTAAGTGAATGAATGGGTGACTTTCCAGAGTTGCTGGCTTGGACTCTGCTCTTTTTCCCCATGGATCCCTGATTGTGGAGTCACTCCTTTGTACCCCAAGAACCTTTCTGCCTGTGTGAGGAGAACCCGAGCACTCCTTGGGAAGGAGGCCTGGCTCCCCTCAGGGTAAGTAGGTGACAATTTATGGCATGGCTAAGTGCTCACAAGCCTCGAAGAGAAACAGCACATATTTGTGTAGGGCCTCACTTACAGCCACTATGAGGCCTCTGCAGACGCAGTTTGGGCAGCCACCGCCCAGCCCAGGCCAAGTTGGATGGAGGTGCAGAGAGCCGGCCCACCATTTCCCACCCAGCCTGCTGTGGCCTATGTGTGTGTGTGGGGGGGGGCAGGAGAAGCACTCTGTCCGAAAGCCTGGGCCACCAGCGTGGCTCGATGTGTTCCTCTCTGGCTGGGTAGCAGAGGGTGGGCACACCGTTGAGACCTCATGGTGCCCATGCATTAAAGGCTCATAAACCTTTAGAAAGAACAGTGTGGATCTTCAGAACCCAATATCTGTCCTGATAGTTTCTTTTAAACCATTGGTTCTTAACGTTCCTAACGCTGTGATCCGTTGGTACAGCTCCTCGTGTTGTGGTGACCCCCAGCCATAAAATTACTTTCGTTGCTATTTCATAACTGTAATTTTGCTACTGTTATGAATTGCAGTGTTTTCCAGCAGTCTTAGGCAAACCCTGTGAAAGGGTCGTTCATCCTTTGATGTGACCCACATGTTGAGGAGAGACGTTTTAAACCCTCCATTTGGAGGTCACTCATGTCGGTATGGTAAAGCCGGCTGCCATCTCCAGGGCATGGGCTCTCTGTATTCTCACCAATCCCAGCACAGCCAGTATCAGCTCCTGTTGCCCAGTCCCAAATCTGCAGCAGGGTGTCTGGACGTTTTTGGAGACAGGTTTTCATGTAGTTCAGCCTGGCCTTACAATTCACTGTGCATCCAGGGCTGACCTTGAACTCCCTAGCTTGTTTCTACCTGGGATTAGAGGCATGTGACACCACTCCTGGATTGTGTGGTATTGGGGCACTGTTAACGCAAACCAGGCACTCTACCCGCTGAGCAACAAGCAATCTACCGACGGTGCTGCAAGCCTTCTACCAGCTAAGCCATGTCAACAGCCCTAGAGAGTGATAGTAGGAGCCAACCACAAAACCCCAACAATCCTCACATCACACGCAGGTCTCTTTCTTCTACAGCTCTTGATGTGATTTAAACAAGGGTGATCCCCTGGGATAGGGTTCGACGACACACAGCTTTGCCTACTGCTTCACGCTGGTGTTGGGACAGCACCATCCAATTCAACAGGGCCTTGGGGTCACCTGTGCCTGATGCTCTAATTTTCTGTGATTGAAAATATTGAAAGAAAGATGCAATATGCCAACAAAAAAATCCCCAGTAAAATATCATTAGGCATTAAAGCAGTACAAATATTTAACAATTCAAAGTTGTCATCAATCTTTTAAACATTTTCAGTGTGTGTGTATGTGTGTGTGTGTGTGTATCAGGGAACAATTTGTGGGAATCAGTTTTCCCCTTCTATCATGTGGGTCCCGGGGATTGAACTCAGGTCATCAGACTTGGGGGCAAGCCCTTTTACTGGATGAGATGTCTCTCCATCCCTAAAGTTGTCAATCTTATGCTAAACATTTAAAAGTGCACGGTGATTAAGCCCCTCTATCAAGGGCTCTGGTCTTTGCTGTTCAACCATGAGTCCCGACATTTGTCACTTTGCTCCTTAGGTCACCAGGGGAACCTCCCACAGACCCAGGCTTGCCCGTGTGTCCCGTGTCTACATCCCCTCCATGAGATGCTGCGGTCTGCTGGCCCTGCCTGTTTTGACTCTGATGTTGGGTTTTCCTAACAGTACTCTCTGGCCAGATTCTGATTTCACTTGGACTATTCTGCAGTGATCGCTTCAACCTTTGTTCCCGAGATGCTCACAGCACCGGGCAGGGTCAAGACAAGACCGTGTGGAAATTGCCAGCTGAAGGGCTCCTCTTGCTTCCTTTGCTTATTTCCTGGGACACTGCCAGAGAATCTGTAGAACAATGCGGGATGCAAGCCTTTTGTTCACTTTGCTTGCTGGAGTCATTCCGCATTGGTCCCTGGCCACAAGCATGGTTAGGTCACCTGGTGACAGCAGGCAGATGGTCTGACTGGCCAGGTGGCCAGGCTTCCCTCACAATTCCTTCCCGGCTCCGGGAGGTGGCAAGTGGCTCAGAGCTATGGTCCAGGTACCACCGTTTCTCTCTGGAACATTGGCTGACATCTGTAAGCTCCTTGGAAGCAGCTTGACTTCAGGTTGGAGGTCAAGGCTAACTCTCCTGGGAGGGTTGCATGTTCTCCCATCCACTCTGTCCCTTGAGCATGTCTCTGCTGTGGCAGCTGCTTTTTCTTGTCTCTATAAGCAAACATATTCCTAACAGAGCAACTTCAGGGAAGAGGGTTTGTTTTGGCTCATGGTTGAGGGGACACAGGCCATCACAGCTGAAGGGCTTGGTCTGAGCCAGTGGCCCCCTCTCTGTATGTGGCAGTCGGCAGCAACAGCTCTGTTACCCTCCTGAGACCCCTCCTCACCCAATTCCTGGCTGACCAGGAAGGAAGGGGTGGGACACAGTTCCATCTGCTTCTGCTCTTGTCTTATTAACAGTGACCTTCCTCAGGGCCCGGGGTAGCTGAGGGGTAAAACTCCCAGCAGCTGTTACTACCCTCCTGGGTTACCAGGAGTCACAGAGCCCAGGTGTTCGAAGCCCAGGGCACCCTGCTTCCCTGTGGGAGAGAAGAGAATTCATGAGAGCATGAGGCCAGCCTATGTGTGTGGTAGTACCTGCCTCAACCCAGTGCTGAGCTCACAGGGACCCAGCTGGTCCCAGGTTGGATGCCAGGGAAGCTGGCTGGGAGTGCTATAGCCTAGCCAAAGACAGAGAAATGTGGGCTAGCCTGTACCCTAATGTGCACCCACTCTGCAGGGATGACTTCCCCATCCCAGTTCACAAAAGAGAAGTATATAGACCCAGTTCCAGAGCAGTGGGAGGGGGTGCCGTGGACGGTCTGTGCGTTTCTGTTTGGTTGGCCTCTCCAGGCACCCAGTGGGTAGACGCAGAAGCTAGCGCGGACAGCACACTTTCCTCATGGGAAGAACCAGAGAAAGAGTGTGAGTGCGAACATGGAATTTGGCTGGGATGGCTCAGGGGTCCAGGGTGAACGGCAGAGCCTGTTCCTGTCCTGGTGGGGAGCACCAGGCCTGTGTAGTTACTCAGAGCAGGATCCGAGCTGGGGCTGACTTCCGCTCAGACCCCGAGGGTCAGGTGGCCTTGGGAAGATCACTGGCTTTCTAAGGTTCTGACTCCTCATAAGCAAACGTAGAAAGGGGCTGTTTTAGTTCTTTCCTATTGCTCTGATGAGACCCCATGATGAAGACAACTTACAAAAGAAAGAGTTAGCTGGGGCTTACGGAAACTTCAGATGGCTAGAATCCATGACCGTGATGGTGGGAGCACTGCAGGCAGCCAGACATGGCAATGGAGCTGAGAGCTCACATCTTGAGATGTAACCATAAGGCATGGAGGGGGAGAGGGGAAGGAAGAGGAACGGAGGAAGAGAGAGACCCAGAATGGCAGTCTCCTGTAACCTCAATTCCCATCCCCAAGGACACACCTTCTTCCACAAGGCAACATCTCCGGGTCCTTCCCAAATAGCTCCACCAACTGGGGACCAAGTATTCAAACATATGAACCTATGGGGTCCATTCTCATCCAAAACACCACAGGGTTCCCAGCCCACCCAATCCCTATCCTGGGCAGCTGTCTATAAGGACACCATAAATGGGACCAGAGCTCCGCCTCTGGCACCCCTTGTCACTTATGTGTGGTTCCCTTGTCCTAGCCACTCTGAAGACACTCACTCCTAGGGAGGCCTGCAGGGTTCCTGCCTCATGCTGTAGCCCAGACACTTTGCCACTCTGGGTGGTCAGTGAGTGACTCTTCAGGCCACCTCAAGGTTAGCGACGCTCTGCTGAGGAAGCCATCCAAGTCAGCCTTGTGCGTCTGCCTGATGTGCCGAAGGTCCTGGGGCCAAGCAGGTCTGGACTCGCCAGCACCCTTGTCCCTTAGCCAGCGTGTCTTCCCCTCCGTGTCTGTTGACTGTGGCTCTGTAGAATTCTTTCTACACTGGTAGTCAAAGGTGCATCCCCTGTGGGGCCGACTCGCAGAAAAGTCTCCAGGCGGAAGCCTGCGCTATGACAACCCTGTCATCTCCACATTAGTTACCACATGAGGTCCTCCCAGGAATGCACAGTCTCTAGATCAAAGTGGCCCTCCCTGTCCAGGTGAAGGCACGCAGAAGAAAACTTCTCTGTACAAAGCAGGGGAGAAGACAATGTCAGTGGGAACCGTGTGGAACTTGGATAGTAGGAACCTTCTGTGAGGGTGGCTCATGGAGGCCATGTTCCCTCCCCTCAGGTCCCCTGCTTTCTCTGGGGCCACCTTCTGGTGATAGGCACTTGGGCTTGAGGGTTGTCTCCTATGGGTAGGAGAGCAGGAGAAGGCCACTGTGGCCTAGGTCCCTATCCCACCCCTGGCTTGCTTTTGTTAATAAAGTTTTATTGAAGCCCAGTCATTGTTTGTTTGTTTTGTGCTAGTGTGGCAGAGATGGGTGGTGGGTTCAAGTCCACCGGCAGTGTTCTCCTTCCAGGGCCCTGC
Source organism: Ondatra zibethicus (assembly GCA_004026605.1). Taxonomy (NCBI): domain Eukaryota; kingdom Metazoa; phylum Chordata; class Mammalia; order Rodentia; family Cricetidae; genus Ondatra; species Ondatra zibethicus. The sequence continues at coordinate 7,331 of PVIU01016099.1, read as the reverse complement.
CCAATTCCTTCCACCCACTATGCCTAAAGATTTACTCTCAGTGTCTGATTCTTCCAACCAACCCGTGGCACTGCCCGGTTCAGGAAGCACAGAACTGATGCCCAGGGCCCTCCATGGGCTGCACTCGTGACTCAGCAAAACAATAATGGTCTCCTCTGTCTTCCGGGTTTAACAGCTTTGGCTCTTTCATCTGGGCCTTCAGTCCATCTCGAGTTCATTTCTGTATGTGGTGTTCTGGGGGTCGGTTTGATAGTGTTGCCTGTGGAGGTCACACATCGTCCGTGTCCCCCCTCCCCCCCCCGATGATCTTGCCACCTTGTTGAAACCAAACGACTGTGAAAGTCAAGTTCATTTCTTGACTTTCCACTGCATCATCTGTTTGTCTTGGTGCCAGTGCGTTAGAGTCCTTTGTCCCCCTTTCAGGACCTCCGCTGCTTGTTCTTCTTCCTTGTCAGTCATGATGCTACAGGGGAAACTGAGGCACAGAGGATGCCCAGGGCAGATCACTGGCAAGGCTGACCTGCTGAGGGCAATGACATAGGCTGATATCTGAACCGACTGGACCCCCACACCCCAGGTCCCTTGGTGCGGACCAGCAGCAGGCCCAGCCGGCTTTCCCCACCTTGACCCTGGACTGTGCTTCCAACAAGGTGAGCATCAATGCAGGGTTGGTATAGAGTGCTGTTCCCAAGGGCAGATCAAGGTCACAGGGAGAAAGCTGTCAACCTTGCTCACTCCGAAGAGGCCTGGACCTGCTCCATGAAAATCCATTTAAGAAAATTAACCCCTCCACTCGGCAAGCTTGCATCTGGTGGGTGGCGGCTGCGATGTGCACAGAGGGGCAGGGGACAGTAATGGAGTCCATATGCTCACCCTGGATGCCTTTGTGCTGGGTGGGCTATCAGGCCCTGTGACAACAAAGGGGGCATTTCAAAGAGCCAGCCAGCGCTCCCACCCCCAGCACAGTGTGGTCTCTCGCCTAACCCAGCCCTCGCCTCTGGCTTTTCTTTTTCTCTCCCTTCCTTTGACAGTGAAATAGGGCGTTTGGTGGGAACAGCCAGGGAAAGGACTAGTATCTGACTCCGCTTGGGAGTGAGAGGCACTTGGATGCTCCATTCTGTAGTGTATTGGTACTGCAGGGAACAGCGGGGGGCGTGGCAGATCCACGGGAGGCACCCCCTCATCTACACAGCCTAACCCCGAGGACAACGAAGCCCCATAGTGAGTGAGTCTGGGGCAGACAAGCATGCCAGGCTCTGCCTGCTGGACATTGTCACCTGCCCGATGGCTTAAATGACACTGAGCTTTCTAGTGGAATGTTATGAGAAAGGCATCGAACTACTTTATGCAGACGGCCACAGGAGGACATAACTGTGCAGTGTGACTGTCCCCAGTACCTCACTGTTCAAGTGGCTGCCAGCTTCCTGCTTCATGGTCTCCACCCTGGTCGTGTTTTGAGTCACAGACCCTCCTGTCTGAGTAGAAACCCTTAATCCAGTATTTAACTGGAAACTAACCTGGGCTGACTCAATATACTGAATGATGATAACAGTTCATTTTGATGCTGGATTCTGACGATGTCTCTGTGCTCTGGATTTCCCCTCACCTGTCCCCTGCAAGCCTTCCTGGAGAACACCAGCCTGAGCTCACTCGGCTCCTTCTTGTTTGATGTCTGGCGGTTATACTGCCCTGTGACATTCCCCGGTGACATCTTGTGGCTGACAGGATGGAGTCATGGAGAGACTGCAATGGAGGTGAATTGCAGGGCAGGTGCTCATGAGGCCCAACTCTGGGGAGTTCACTGTGACCATGGCTGCTCTGGGAGCAGGCTCACATGCTCCACTTGCTGATTATGGTGGAGGTCTGTCACCTGCCCCTCCACAATTCTTCTGACAAGACTGGGGCTCAGCCCAGCCTGAGTTGATGTTACCTTTGCAGCAGTCCCTGGAGCAGAGAGACCACGGTCACTGAGGTCATTATGGGCTGTGCAGGGTTCATCATACTGGGCTCATCTGAAAAGCTCTAGGACCGTTGACCTTGAAGACAGGGCAAGAGAGCTGATCCATCAACCTCCTTACCTCCTGGATTAGCATTGGCACCTGGTCTTTAAGAGGCCCTATAGGCCTGGGGCAGAGAGGCCCCACAGCCCTCTCTGGAGGTGAGTCTGAGCCAGTGTGAGACTCGTGTCTGTGTGGGGTGGCCTTTGTGAAGGCACCCATGTGGCTGGAGTGGTGTGAGCTGGGCGGGGGCAGGTACAACTTCTACATCCCTCCTATTTACCCCCTTTGCCAACCAGCCTTCTTCACGACCATGCTTCCAACTCTTGTCAAAAAGACCCTTGGGAATCCAGCATGGTGGCACAGCCACAGTCCCAGGACTTGTCAGGATGAGGAGTTCAAAGTCAACTTCTGCTATGTAGAGTTTGAGGCTTAGCCTGAGCTATAAGAGCCTCTGTCTCAAAACAACAAAAAGAAAGAAACAGAAAGAGGCCCGTGGTCCAGCTAAGCACGCAGGTAATCTTGACTGTCATCTTGAGTGGATCTGGGAGTGACTAAATCACTCGTTTCTGGGCAGATCTGGGAGTCTTTCCTAGCAGAATTAACTTGGGAGTGGGGGCGAGTAGGGGGAACAGAGGCGATGGTGAGATAGCTCCCCTAAGGGTGTGCAGCATGTAGGAGGCAGTGGTGACATGCCATGGGACAGTCTTGTTCCATGAAGCTTTATTTCAGCCAGGGCAGCATGATCCAGTGCTTCAGGGACTGAGCCTTTGGTTCTGTCTGTGAAGGCAGGAGGCTTCTACAGGGCTTTCCTGGGTCTTGCTACCTCCCCCTCCCTGTCTAGGGTTCTGGGAGAGCCAAGAGGGATTTGTTATTGCTCTGCCCAATTAGTCTCTGATTAAAGGTTTAAATGGCTTAAAAAGACAGAGCGAGGGCGGAGCAGGAGGAAGAGGAGAGAGCAGGGCTGTGTTTATGGGGTAATAAAAGAACGTTGTGCTTCCAGCCTCTGCTAAGTGTCTCACAGAAGCAGGCCCTCTTGCCAGCTAATTCGAGGAGTAATAAATACTAATCTCGCTAAAGCAGCCCCTGGAAGCCTTTGGAAAAGCCCTATCTTCTGTAATCAGAGCTCCATTAAACAAGTTCCTTGTGCACCCGCCCAGCCTGACGCGGAAGGGGTGACCTGGGCTGCCCTCAGCCTCCCCTTCCTCCTCAGCTCCTGTGGCTGCCCTGGGTCTACCCTCCCGCTGGGACTTCTCTAGGAGGCCACTGGCTGCACACAGGTCTCTGTCTCCTTCATAGGCCCCTGCCAGCAGTGGGCCAGGGTGTTGCTGTCTGGACAATGTGCTCTTGTGTCTCACTTCACCCCATTTCACTGCCATGGTAGCTGAGGCGCTGCTTGCCTTGCCAGGGGCTTCAGGTGGCTGCGGACTAGCTTCTCAAAGAGCTAAAGTAGGGCTATAGCTTTAAGGCCTCCATGGACTCTTTTGTTTTTGAATCACCCCATGCCTCAATTTCCCTACACTGACTCTGCTCCCAACAGAGGGAAAGATGAGGACCTCATGGTGTGCACTTAGCTCAGTGCCCTGTCTGTCCTCTGCACACTTCACTATAGGACTCCTGCCTCCTTCAGCTGCCCCAGGCTGGTGCTATGGTCCAATCAGATCACATGACCCTCAGGGCTAAAAATAGCACGGAGCACTTTGGGGTTTCCCTGTGACCTCTGCAATTAGGTCAAGTGTACATGGCCTTCCTAAGCTAATTACTGCAAGTCCCTGACCCCTCACATCTGCATTCGGGCTTGAGTGGTGAGCAAGGTCCTGCTCCCTAAACAGTGGGCAGATAAAGGTTGGGGCTGCAAATCTGTCCCTGCTCTGCTTGCTGGGGACACACTCTTTCAGGTTTTCTCCCTAGAGCACAGGGGTTGGGAAGCCTCGACCCTTATGGAGAGAGGAGTTCTGTGCAAGAGCCTATAACTATAATATGGGACTTAGCAAGAAGATGCCCCCAGGCCTCTGTGAGCTCCCATTCCTCCAACAAGGCACCTTTGGTGTGTTGCCATTGGGGCCAACCTGGCTAAGAGGTGGAAGGGACACCTGAGCTGACTGATGCTGCACAGGAGAGCTGGCCCTGACAAGAGTCCTCTGCATGCAGGCACTCTCAGGACATCCTTCTGCTTTGTGGCGAGCACTGTGGTCCTGTATGTGGGGCTCTGTTCTCTCTCTGCCCACAGCCGAGAAATTTTAAGTCAGTCTGTCTCTATCTCTCTCTGTGTTTCTCTCTCTCTCTCTCTCTCTCTCTCTCTGTGTGTGTGTGTGTGTGTGTGTGTGTGTGTGAGAGAGAGAGAGAGAGAGAGAGAGAGAGAGAGAGATCCCTCCAAGGCCCCAAATGGAGGTTAATGAAGACATCAGCAGCTGAAAAGTATGGACAAGGCCATGGCAGAATGGAAGGAGGGGCAAGGCAGAGGAAAGAGCCCAGGGCTGCCCCAGTGTGTCCCTGGCATCTTGGATTGGGGTCTGTGGACAACAGGGGAAGAGACACAGCCACATGGAAGGCAGATGATCCCAGCCTAGGAATGTTACAGGCCATAATCTATTCAGAGCTGAGCAGGTTGGGAGCCCTGAGAATATGGTTTCATTGTAGTCATCATTGTCAGTGTCACCACCATCATCATCAACATCACCACCATCACCATTGTTACCACCACCACCATCACTGCCATCATCATCACTATCATCACTACCACCACTATCAATATCATCCTTATTATCATCACCATCATCATCATTATTGCCATTCTGATCATCACCACTATCATCATCAAGACTAAGACAGGAGGATTGCTGCAAGTTTGAGGACAGCTTGGACTATATAGAGAGTTTCAGCCAGCCTGGGTGACCGTGAGATGCTATCTCCAAACAAAACCAAGAAGTAGAAAGAAAGAGCAGATCCCAAAACAGGACAACAAAAAAAAAGATATTTATATATGGTGCAACAGACTCTGCCCAGAGTGGTTCCTATGCTGCTGGGGGTGGGATAGGGGGTCTGTATCCCCTGCCCCCAGGCTGCCCCCAGCCTTTCTGAGCAGTAAACCTGCTCATGAGATACCCCATGCTGACAGGCTTGAGTCTCCTATTCCCAGGCAGGAGGGGCTGGACAACTTAGAAAAGGCTTTGCGGTGCAAGTGCCATCTGAGATCAGGATGTGGGAACTCAGGCCGGCTCCTCCAGTTCCCACTCTTCCTGACTTCCAGAAAGCACTTCTGACTCTGTGGTCACTGCTGGAGTTGCCCAAGCATCCTGCCGGCTGCTGCCTGTTCGACCACCTCTCTCAATGTTTCAGAAGGCTCAGCAGGACCAGGAGTAGGCTCAGCAGGTGGAGGCACTTCCCACCAAGCCTAATGACTCCCTGGAACCTACCTGCTGGAGAGAGAGAACTGACTTCTGCAAGTTGTCCTCTGACCTCCACATGCATATGTGTGCATGTGTGTGCACGGGTGTGCGCGCACACACATGCTGCACATACATCAAACAGACACAAACGAATAAATCCTTCTTTTGAAAACCCTTAGGCTTGGGCCTGATGTTGTAGGCCTATTCTCCCACCTACATGGGCAGCTGAGACAGGAGGGTGGAAAATTTGAGAGCTGTCTGGGCTAAGGGTGAGGACCAGCCTAGGCAACTCTGTGAGACCCTGACTCAGAAAGTCAAAAGAGATCTGGGCCATGGCTCGGTGATAGAGTAATAGCCCAGAATCTGTCAGTTGAGGGCTTGGTGAGTGGTTTAGCATGCTGACGGCTCTGGGTTCCACTGCCTGGTTCCCTGTGTTCCCATTCAGCTCTGTTTGCAGGGAGGGTTCTCTTTCTGCCTGAGGTTGTTTGCTGAGTCTTAGCCTGTGCAGTCTGTGACATTAGCTGACCTGCAGTGTTTGGAAGCCTAAGTTACTTGCCTCTTTATACCCCAAGCCTCTCTCTCTTTGACCATCTCCCAAGGGCTTTCACATCAAAATTAGTTGCCTTGGAAGGAGCTGCCGAGCCCAGGAGAGGATCATGATGTGGGCACCGGCTCTAATGCCTAAGCTCCCAGTTGGTTCCAGACACGGCCGTTAAATGGCTTGCAGCCTGGGCTAGCAGCAGGCAGACAGGGCCACATTCTGCAGAGCTGGGCCAGACAGACTGAAGAAAGGGTAGGCCTGGACCATGCAGACCACTGCCATCTTCTTCTTCTCCTTCTTTTCAGAATTGGCTCCCAGAATCCCAGAAGCGCCACTTTTGCCTCTGCAGCTTGGAGGGGGCAGGTGTCCAGCCCTAACTGTGAGACTATGCTACCAGGGATCCGAGTTCGGAGCCTTGTCCAGTCAAGCCCCTGGGGCCCACATTGGGCCTGCAAATACGATTTGTCCTAGAACCGCCCAGTGCTCGGAAGAGGTTCTGAAAGATGACTGAGACCCTGGTGGCAAAGATCTACTTGAACCTGTTTCCATAGAAATCCCTCTAAATGGGTAGTTTTACCCCTTGTCTAGAAGGGGCTGGACTCCATCCCATACAGAGGCAGAGAAGGGGCTGGGAGATTCTGCTGCTTTCCCTTCCCCCACCCAGCAGACCCACACATCTATAAACACGTCAGGACAGTTGTAAAAGAGATGGATTTCGCTCCCTGTAATGTCCCCTTCGGTCTGTCGCCAGATAATTCATGACCTGCTTTTATGACCGAGTTCCCTGGGTACATGTTGGCACTGTAAAGCCACAGATGGTGGCCAGCTAGAGGCAACTGTTGGCCAGATCCTGGCTCTTCCCTTGCTATCCTTGTGACCTAAGGAAGTGACTTGCTAGCTCTGTGCCTCGATTTCTCCACCAGTGAAAGGGGGATGGAGATAAAAGACAGGTGGTGACCTTAGGAGTCAAGCAAGCCCCAGACACAGCTGTATACCATCCCTCCTCAGATGAAAGGAATGGGGCCTTTGAGAGCTCATACACGGTGGCCCAATAAAGGGTGCTGATTGGCATCTTGGGTGGAGTTGAGGCTCTTGAGGTGAGTCTTTGGACTTGAACCAATCGTAGTATGAGATAGCTCATTAAATTTGTATTACTTCCCAAGAGACGAGAACAATACACTGTTTTACAAGACCATATGCTGGAGATCGGGTAAAACCCCTTTAAACAAAGGCCTTGGTGCAGTCAAATTTGGAGTCATGTAAATCCACAGCTCTCTACCTCCACCTCAGCCCTCACTTCAGCCCCCACCCCAGCCCCAACCTCAGTCTCTATGTCAAATACCTCAGCTTCTGCTCAGACCTCACCACAGCCTCCACCTCAGCCCCCACCTCAACCCTCACCTC